>JAEANM010024100.1:0-11222 GCA_017656035.1 Myanophis thanlyinensis
AAAGTTGAACTTGAAGGACCAAGTTTGGACATTGAAGGCCCAGAAGGAAAAGTGAAAGGGCCCAAATTTAAGATGCCTGACATGCACATCAAGACCCCAAAGATCTCCATGCCAGATTTTGACTTGAACCTCAAAGGTCCAAAGCTGAAAGGTGATGTGGATGTGTCTGTTCCTAAGCTGGAAGGTCCAGATGTGGACATCAAGGGTCCCAAATTGGACATTGATGCACCAGATGTTGAAATTGAAGGTCCTGAAGGGAAGTGGAAAACTCCCAAGTTTAAGATACCTGAAATGAACATCAAAGCTCCCAAAATCTCCATGCCGGACTTCGACTTGAACCTCAAAGGTCCCAAAGTGAAAGGAGATGTGGATGTCTCAGTACCCAGCTTGGAAGGTGACCTGAAGGGCCCCGACATTGACATCAAAGGGCCCAAACTCGACGTCAGTGTTCCAGATGTTGATCTTGAAGGACCTGAAGGAAAGTGGAAAACTCCAAAGTTTAAGGTGCCCGAAATGAACATCAAAGCTCCCAAAATCTCCATGCCGGACTTTGATTTGAACCTCAAAGGTTCCAAAGTGAAAGGAGATGTGGATGTTTCTGTGCCAAAATTGGAAGGTGACCTGAAAGGCCCTGATGTGGACATCAAAGGGCCCAAAGTTGGTGTTGATCTTCCACAGGTTGACCTTGAAGGGCCTGAAGGGAAGCTTAAGGGTCCTAAGTTTAAGATGCCTGAAATGCATTTTAATGTTCCTAAGATCTCTATGCCTGATATAGACCTGAACTGGAGGAAGCCTAAAGTGGAAGGGGAAGCTAAGGTTTCTTTACCGACGGTGGAGGGGGATTTGAAAGGCCCAAGTGTGGACATCAAAGGCCCCAAACTAGGTGTTGATGTCCCAGATGTTGAAATGGAAGGACCAGAAGGGAAGTGGAAAGGGCCCAAATTTAAGATGCCTGAAATGAACATCAAAGCTCCCAAAATTTCCATGCCAGATTTTGACTTGAATTTGAAAGGTCCTAAGATGAAAGGAGAGGTGGACGTGCCAAAGCTAGAGGGGGAGGTTAAAGGGCCAGAATTCGATATTGAAGCACCCCAAGTAGATATTAATGCCCCAGATATAAGTGTGGAAGTCCCAGAGGGAAAGATGAAAGGTCCTAAATTTAAGATACCCGAAATGCACATCAAGACCCCAAAGATCTCCATGCCAGATTTTGACTTGAACCTCAAAGGTCCAAAGCTGAAAGGTGATGTGGATGTTTCTGTCCCTAAGCTGGAAGGTCCAGATGTGGATATCCGGGGTCCCAAATTGGACATTGACGCGCCAGATGTTGAAATTGAAGGCCCTGAAGGGAGGTGGAAAAGTCCCAAGTTTAAGATGCCCGAAATGAACATCAAAGCTCCCAAAATCTCCATGCCGGACTTTGACTTGAACCTCAAAGGTCCCAAAGTGAAAGGAGATGTGGATGTCTCAGTACCCAGCTTGGAAGGTGACCTGAAGGGTCCCGATGTTGACATCAAAGGGCCCAAACTAGACGTCAATGTTCCAGATGTTGATCTTGAAGGACCAGAAGGGAAGTGGAAAGGACCCAAGTTTAAGATGCCCGAAATGCACATCAAGACCCCAAAGATCTCCATGCCAGATTTTGACTTGAACCTCAAAGGTCCAAAACTGAAAGGAGATGTGGATGTTTCTGTTCCAAAACTGGAAGGTCCAGATGTGGATATCAAGGGTCCCAAATTGGACATTGATGCGCCAGATGTTGAAATTGAAGGTCCTGAAGGGAAGTGGAAAACTCCGAAGTTTAAGATGCCCGAAATGAACATCAAAGGTCCCAAAATCTCCATGCCAGACTTTGACTTGAACCTGAAAGGTCCCAAAGTGAAAGGAGATGTGGATGTTTCTGTACCAAAGTTGGAAGGTGACCTGAAAGGCCCTGATGTAGACATCCAAGGGCCCAAATTAGACGTTGACATGCCCGATGTTGACTTGCATGGTCCAGAAGGTAAAATCAAGCTGCCCAAATTTAAAATGCCCAAGTTTGGGATGCCTGGATTTAAAGGAGAAGGTCCTTCCGTGGATGTGACCATACCCAAGGGAGAAGTGGACATATCTGGTCCCAAACTAGATATTGAAACACCTGACCTGGAAATCCAACATCCAGAAGGAAAACTGAAAGGTCCCAAAGTGAAGATGCCGGAAATGCATTTTAACATGCCCAAAATTTCAATGCCGGATATTGATTTGAATTTGAAAGGCCCGAAACTCAAAGGCGATGTAGGAGGGGACATTAAAGGACCCGACGTTGCATTGAAAGGACCTGATGTCGAACTGGAGACACCAAAAGTAGACATTGAAGCAAAACCCAAGAAATCAAGGTTTAAACTTCCCAAGTTCAATTTTTCCGGCCCCAAACTTCATACGCCGGAAGTTGACGTGAAGGTTAAGAAACCAGATGTTGACATCTCAGGACCCAAAGTGGCTGTTCAGAGCCCAGATGTGGATATCCAAGGAAAAGCAAAAGGTTCTAAATTTAAAATGCCAACTTTGAATATTACCTCCCCTAAGGTCTCTATGCCTGATGTGGAATTAAATTTGAAAGGGCATAAATTAAAAGGAGACCTGAATGTTTCTGTACCAAGCCTTGAAGGAGATTTGAAAGCCCCTGAAATCGATGTCAAAGGCCCCAAGGTGGAGGTTGGTACACCAGAAATGGATCTTCATGGTCCCGAAGGCAAACTCAAAATGCCCAAGTTTAAAATGCCCAAATTTGGAATGCCAGGCATCAAAGCAGAAGCTCCCGATGTGGATGTAACCCTTCCCAAAGCTGATCTTGACCTGTCCGGCCCCAAAGTGGACATTGAAACTCCTGACCTAGAAGGGCCGGAGGGCAAGCTGAAAGGTCCGAGGATTAAAATGCCAGAAATGCACATCAAAACTCCCAAAATTTCCATGCCCGATTTTGACTTAAACCTGAAAGGACCCAAATTAAAAGGAGATGCAGATGTGACCTTACCAACATTGGAAGGTGATCTGAAGGGCCCGGAGGTTGACATCAAAGCACCAAAACTTGATGTAGATGTTCCTGATCTTGAACTGGAGGCCCCAGAAGGAAAGTGGAAAGGACCCAAATTTAAGATGCCAGATTTGAACATCAAGGCACCTAAGATCTCAATGCCAGATGTGGATTTAAACCTGAAAGGACCTAAATTCAAAGGAGACTTGGATGTCTCAGCCCCAGGACTGCAAGGAGAACTGAGAGGACCAGATATTGACATCAAAGGTCCAAAGCTGGATGTTGATGTCCCAGATGTTGATCTACATGGACCAGAAGGAAAACTGAAGATGCCAAAATTCAAGATGCCCAAGTTTGGCATGCCCGGCTTCAAAGGGGAAGGGCCAGATGTGGATGTAAGCCTCCCCAAAGGTGACCTTGATGTTTCTGGTCCAAAGCTTGAACTTGAAGCACCAAGCTTGGACATTGAAGGCCCAGAAGGAAAAGTGAAAGGGCCCAAATTTAAGATGCCTGACATGCACATCAAAACCCCAAAGATCTCCATGCCAGATTTTGACTTGAACCTCAAAGGTCCAAAGCTGAAAGGAGATGTGGATGTGTCTGTTCCTAAGCTGGAAGGTCCAGATGTGGATATCAAGGGTCCCAAATTGGACATTGATGCACCAGATGTTGAAATTGAAGGTCCTGAAGGGAAGTGGAAAAGTCCCAAGTTTAAGATACCCGAAATGAACATCAAAGCTCCCAAAATCTCCATGCCGGACTTTGACTTGAACCTCAAAGGTCCCAAAGTGAAAGGAGATGTGGATATCTCAGTACCGAGCTTGGAAGGTGACCTGAAGGGTCCCAACGTTGACATCAAGGGGCCCAAACTGGACGTCAATGTTCCAGATGTTGATCTTGAAGGACCAGAAGGGAAGCTGAAAGGTCCCAAATTTAAAATGCCAGAGATGCATTTTAAGAGTCCTAAAATCTCCATGCCGGACTTTGACTTGAACCTCAAAGGTCCCAAAGTGAAAGGAGACCTGAATGTCTCAGTTCCAGAGGGGGATTTGAAAGGCCCAGAAGTTGACATCAAAGGTCCAAAGCTAGATATTGATGCTCCAGATGTTGACCTGCATGGTCCCGAAGGAAAACTCAAAATGCCCAAGTTCAAGATGCCAAAGTTTGGCATGCCCGGCTTCAAAGGAGAAGGTCCAGATGTCAACATAGGCCTCCCCAAAGCAGACCTTGACATTTCTGTTCCCAAAGTTGAACTTGAAGCACCATGTATGGACATTGAAGGCCCAGAAGGAAAAGTGAAAGGGCCCAAATTTAAGATGCCTGAAATGCACATCAAGACACCAAAGATCTCAATGCCTGACATTGATCTCAATCTCAAAGGTCCAAAACTGAAGGGAGATGTGGATGTTTCTGTCCCTAAACTGGAAGGTGGCCTAAAAGGGCCAGATGTGGATATCAAAGGTCCCAAAATGGACCTTGATGCCCCTGATGTTGAACTTCATGGACCAGAAGGAAAACTGAAGATGCCAAAATTCAAGATGCCCAAGTTTGGCATGCCTGGCTTCAAAGGGGAAGGTCCAGATGTCAACGTAAGCCTACCCAAAGGAGATCTCGATGTTTCTGTCCCCAAAGTTGAACTTGAAGCACCATGTATGGACATTGAAGGTCCAGAAGGAAAAGTGAAAGGGCCCAAATTTAAGATGCCCGGAATGCACATGAAGACCCCAAAGATCTCCATGCCTGATATTGACCTGAACCTCAAAGGTCCAAAATTGAAGGGAGATGTTGATGTGTCTGTCCCAAAGCTGGAAGGAGATCTGAAAGGCCCAGATGTGGATATCAAAGGTCCCAAATTGGACATCGATGCACCTGATGTAGAAATTGAAGGTCCTGAAGGGAAGTGGAAAAGTCCCAAGTTTAAGATCCCTGAAATGAACATCAAAGCTCCCAAAATCTCCATGCCAGACTTTGACTTGAACCTCAAAGGTCCCAAAGTGAAAGGAGATGTGGATGTCTCAGTACCCAGCTTGGAAGGTGATCTAAAAGGTCCTGATATTGACATCAAAGGGCCCAAACTAGACATTGACGTTCCAGATGTTGATCTTGAAGGCCCAGAAGGCAAGTTGAAAGGACCTAGATTTAAGATGCCCGAGATGCATTTTAAGGCTCCTAAGTTTTCTCTGCCTGATATGAATCTGAAAGGCCCAAAGGTGAAAGGAGATGTGGATATATCTGTGCCAAAGATGGAAGGTGATCTGAAAGGGCCAGACATAGACCTTGATGTTCCTCAGATAGATCCTCCTGACATCAACATTAAAGGACCTGAAGGCAAAATGAAAGGCCCTAAATTTCAGATGCCCGAATTTAACATCAAGGCCCCCAAAATCAGCATGCCAGATATGGACTTCAACCTCAGAGGCCCTAAACTAAAAGGAGATCTCGATCTGGAAGTACCTGCTCCCGAAATAGACACCAATTTGAAGGGCCCCGATCTGGATATCAAGGGTCCTAAAATAGATGTCTCCGTACCTGATGTGGAATTGCAATGTCCAGAAGGACAACTCAAAGGCCCTAAGTTCAAGATGCCTGAAATGCATTTTAAAACTCCCAAAATCTCCATGCCGGATTTTGACTTGAACCTCAAAGGTCCCAAAATGAAAGGCGGCGTGGACGTTTCGGTGCCTAATTTGGAGGCTGACCTGAAGGCGCCCGACGTTGACCTCAGAGGTCCCAAACTAGACATTGATGTCGGAGGTCCCGACGGAAGTTGGAAAGGTCCAAAAATGCAGATTAAGACCCCACAAGTCTCCATGCCCGATGTACAGCTCGGTCTGAAAGGTGACGTCTCGGGACCAACATTGGGAGGCAACTGGAAAGGTCCCGAAATCGACATTGCGGCGCCCACCGTTGATCTCCATGGTCCGGATGGAAAAGTAAAATTACCCAAGATGAAGCTTCCTAAATTTGGCATCCCTGAGTTGAAAGGACAAGGGCCACAGTTGGACGTCAGCCTGCCTGAAGGAGAGTGTAAAGTATCTGGTCCCGGTGTGAAAATCGAAGCTCCGAGTTTGGATATCAAAGGACCAGAAGGACACTTGAAGGGCCCTGCGGTGAAGATGCCTGAAATGCATTTCAAAACCCCTCAGATCTCCATGCCAGAAATTGACTTAAATTTGAAAGGTCACAAGGTGAAAGGCGATATGGACGTCTCCGTCCCAGGAATGGCCATCCAAGGACCAGGAATCGAAGCCAAAGGTCCAGAGGTTGACTTGGAATGTCCGGATGTGAATATCGAAGGGCCCGAGGGCAACGTTAAAGTCCCCAAATTTAAGATGCCGAAATTTGGGTTTGGCGCAAAGAGCCCCAAGGCTGACGTCAAATCTCCCACGTTGGACGCCTCCCTTCCAGAAGCCGAGCTGAACGTTGAGGCGCCGGAGGTTGGCGTCTCCGCCAAAGGGAAGAAAAGCAAATTCAAAATGCCCAAAATCCATATGAGTGGACCTAAAGTCAAAGGCAAGAAGGCCGGTTTTGATGTGAGCGGTGAAATGGACGCCAATTTGAAATCGCCAGATTTGGAAGGAAGCCTGTCGCTCCCAGAAGCATCCCTGAAAGCAGATGCCAACATCAAATCCCCCAAGGGAAAGAAACCGGTCTTTGGAAAACTTTCCTTTCCTGATGTTGAGTTTGATATCAAATCACCCATGTTCAAGGCGGACGCGTCTCTACCTAAGGTGGAAGGAGAGGTCAAGATGCCCGGAATAGATGTGACGTCCCCCAGTCTGAAATCACCAAGTTTTGAAGCTTCAGTTCCCAGTGGAAGCGCAAGTCTCAACATCGGCGGTCCTGATATTGGTCTTAAGGCCCCCGAGTTCAAGCTCTCGGGTGAAAGCATTGGGCTGGCCGGTCCCAAACTGGAAGGAGATCTGAGAATACCCAGCGCGGAGGCCAACCTTACCATTCCTGACATCAACCTGAAAGGTCCATCGGTCGACGTACCCTCGGTGGATGTTTCCGCACCCTCCATCTCTGCTCCCGACGTTCATTTGAAAGGACCAAAGCTGAAAGGTGATGTCGATCTCCCGAGTGCTGAAATCCAAGGCCCAGGAGGGAAGCTAAAATTCCCCAAGTTCAGCTTGCCCAAATTTGGGAAACCAGGAATGAACCTGGAGGGGCCAGAGGTAGACATTCAAGGACAGCTGCCCTCGGCACACCTTGATGTCTCCTCCCCACGAATTGAAGGTGAGGCAAGCATTCCTGATGTTGACGTGAACCTGAAAGGACCAAAGCTAGGGAAAGACCTGGGTTTTTCGGGTGAGATGAAAGCTCCAAAGATGGATGTTGGCATGCCAGATGTTAGTCTCGGTGGATTTGATGGGAGATTTCAGATGCCAAAGTCTTCAGGTCTGGACATCAATCTAACAGCTCCAGAAGTTGACATGAAAGGGCCCAAAGTTAAGATGATTTCGGAAGGAGGCATCTCAGGGCCCGAGGTGGACATCAACCTGAAAGGACCAAAGATCAAAGGAGATCTCGGCATTTCTGGTAGCATGACATCCCCCAAGGTGGAAGGCTCTGGAGGTGGAGTTAAACTTCCCTGCTTGAAACTTCCTCAGTTTGCTGTTGCTGGTGAAGGAGGCGGCATTTCAGGACCACAGATCAAAGGACCTGAAGTTGACTTTGATTTGAACACGAAAGGACCAAGTCTGAAAGGAGATGCCCAGTTTTCTACCGACTGGAAAGATCAACATGTTGGTCTAGAAATGCCAGGCATGAAGATTTCTGGCCTGGATTTGGACACTGGGACCCCGGATATCTGTCTGAGAGGACCTTCCCTCGATGTCTCAGGTCCAAAGGTTTCTGGGCCGGACTTTGAGGTCAATCTGAAAGGGCCCAAGGTCAAAACGCCAGAGCTACACGTGGGCGCCAAAGGGGCAGGGGACCTTCGCTTTTCCGGACCAAAGATAGGGGGCGAGCTCAGCGGTCCCAAATTAGGTATCAAAGGCCCTTCGGTTGGGATGGATGTGCCGCAAGGCCATTTAGAAAGTTCAACTGGGAAGGTGTCCTTCCCTAAAATGAGAATGCCCAAATTTGTGGCGACGGGGCAGGAACCGGTGGTAAGGGAAGTCGGGGTGGACGTTGAGTTTCCCCACCCGCCGCCAGCAAGTCTCCACGTTGAGGCTGGGACGGTTGAGCTGGAAGAACCTGACCTGAAGTTGAAGAAATCTAAAATCAAAATGCCCAAGTTTGCCTTCTCCAAATCCAAAGCCAAGGGAAGTGTGGGCTCTCCAGAGGTCTCAACATCTGGGGCTGGAGTTGAAGGAGAGCTCAAAGCAAGTTTAGGCTCCTTAGAAGGCGAGGTGGAAGTCGGGGAAGCCGCCGCCTCTCCGAAAGGGATGTTCTCCTTCTTTAAGACCAAAAAGTCTCGGCACCGGTCGTCCTCTTTTAGCGACGAGCACTCCTCGCACTCCACCCCGACCGGCACGCTGGAGCACGAAGGAGAGAAAGGCAAGCACACCAAGCTCAAATTTGGCACTTTCGGGGGGATCGGGTCGAAGAGCAAAGGGTCCTACGAGGTCACGGGAAGCGACGACGAGGCGGGGAGGACGCAAGGCAGTGGAGCCTCCCTGGAGTCCAAAAAATCCCGACTTTCCTCGTCCTCGAGTAACGAAAGCGGGACGAAAGCCGGCTTCCGAGTGCCGACCGTCGAGTTGACGGTGGCGAAAAAGAAAGAGTAGTCCAGGAAAATGCTCGTGTACATAACGCCCCTTCCCTGTACATAACGTCCCTCTCGCCCCATCGCCCTCTCCTTCTCCCTCTGTATATATATATTTTTCTCTCTCCGGCTTCGAATACTTTGCAATGAAAACAGGTGATCTCCAGTGAAATAGTAGGGTGTTGAGAAAGTGAAGTGATTTTACTGTTTGACTGTGAATAGGGCAGGTTCCACTGAAAGATTTCTATCTTCCCGAGATCTTAAAACCGATTCCAAACTGATACAGCAACGTCCGTGGTCATCTTAGGGCCGATGGCGAGCCGTTTGTTATATATCATTGGCACGATTTTCACGCCGAGCCCACGACATGTGGCGCTGCGGAGCCCACTGGAAATTTCTGACCCTTTGCCGGGGTGGTGAATATTTTCCCCAAATTCTTCCCAAGTGGTCTTAGCTGAATTGGCACCAAGAACACACGTCTTCCTTTAAAAAAGAAAAAAAAACTTATTTTTTTTAAAAAACGCTTCAAATGCCTTTAAACAAACAGTCGGCTGTATCAGTTTGAATTCAGTCCATATCAAATTCCTCCAGATCTACAGATTGGGCAAATGGGCAATATTTTTGCCGACGGAGAAAGCGATATTTTGAAAAGCCTGGATTATGTGATATTTAAAAAACTGTGCCATAAGGAAGATAGATGTACAGTTTTTTTGGGAGTATTTTGGACGGTTTTTTTTCTCTTCTGTTCAGGCATAGGGTTGTGCTTTGTATGCTATAAGAGCTTTATGTTTACCTTAGCAAGCTTTGATTTGAGATATATTATATATATATTTCAATTCACTGAATATCTTCAGTGTTGATCCATGAAAATGTGTTAATTTTAACTACTAGGGGTTTATTTTTATTTTTTTTTGCTTTTACCTGCAGGGGGCTAAAATGTTTTATCCTTTAAAATTATGGATATATGAAACAGAAACACTGCACATATACAGGAAGCAAGTAAGATGTGTCAAATATGGGCCTTCTTTGCAACAAAAATGTCTTTTTCATTTGTTTGATAAACAGACTTAAAATGACTGGCAACCCAAACATTCACATGTAATTTATTTGTTGTTCAAAAGGCGCATTGCTGTTGCAAAATAATTCAAGCCACAGTCCCTTTAACGAGGTCATCTTAACTGTTTCTGTATATTTCTTATTTTTGTAATAGAAAAAGTTCTTAGCTGAGGAACAGATATTTTTGTCATTAATTCCTCCCGACAGATGCAAAAAATTGTTCTATCTTTTGTCATTAACTGTACCTTGATTATCAAACCGAAACAAATACAAAGAAAAACTATTTTTCAGCACTTTAATGGCAAATTAATTGAGAATGTATGGAAACTGATCTTGTAAAATGCAAATAAACTGTTTATTAACCTTTTAATCTCTGTGCTTTTTTTTTCTGGGTTGGTTTGTTGTTCATTTTATCCTTTTGAAGCGTCCGTATTTTCAACAAACATAGAGCAGACAAATCTGCAAAGGCAAAAATAGATCTTTCAAGGTTGGGACCAACATTGTCCTAATTGGCTGGCAAGTCAGTTGCATAATGGAATTAAAAGAATCATCATTTTTGACCCGTTAAAAGCAAAAATACATGGGTGGACTCATTTAGTGACTGCTCAAGATACAACAGCATTGAAAAAACGTGACATGACCGTTTTTTCACACTTGGCATTGCAGCATTCCCAGTTCATGTGATCAAAATTTGACTCATATTTATGACGGCTGCTGTCTCCTGGGGTCAGTCCTCTTCTGAGGTCGCAAAAAAGTCAAATGAAGAAGCCAGATTCACTTAACAACCACTTGGCTAATTTAACAACGGCGGTGATTCACTTAACAAACTGCAGCCAGGAAGATCTTTAAAACGGGGCAGACCTCACTTAGCAACTGTCTCGCTTAGCAACAGAACTTTTTGGATTCCACTGTGGTCGTTAAGTCAAGGACTACCTTATATTGGGAAATTTTCTCTGCCATTGAAATGTTGGTGAGATTCTTGCTGCCAAAGTTGCTGATCGTAAATTCAACTCCAGCACTGCTTTAAATCAAGGCGAGATTTCCAATCAGGGTTTCTTTACAAACCCAAGATTTCATGCTCAAATAAACCCAGATTCTACATACAAAAAAAAAGAAAAAGAAAAAATTAACAAAAAGCACAATAAATCAGATTTAAAATAACAGGGCTTTTACTCAATACATACCATGCAACCTGTAGAAAAACTCCAATTATGTTAAATTATATTAAATTTTTAAAGTAAAAAAAACTCAGAAAGAGGATTTAAGAAAAAAGAAAGAAAAAAAAGCAAATCTGGATTTTAAAACCTCCAGAATCAGCCACCCAGTTTCCAACCTCCAAGCCCAACGAGAACCCGAAGTCGGGCTAGACCAGGGGTGGGCAAACTTGGCCATTTTGTGATTTGTGGACTTCAACTCCCAGAATCCCTCAGCCAGCTTTTG
>JAEANM010024101.1:0-11222 GCA_017656035.1 Myanophis thanlyinensis
TAACCAAAAAAAAAAAAAAAAAAGCTTCGAGTTTTGTTTTGTTTTAAATCTTCCCACTCATACATACACACATCCCAAATAATTTACAGTCAGATATTTCACGTTTACAATGACGTCCAGATCCTCAACAGCAGCAGCAGCAGCAGTGCAGCAGGTTACAGAAAATAAAAAATGAAAGGGAACAGCGACTTGTGATAGGTTGTCTAGTGACGTAATTCTACCTAGCTGCTTCAGAGAAAGTTGGTTGCTCATCCCCTGCTGGCAAAAAAGAGAGCATTCGTACCTGAGATTAACACACCTGTCTGTCAGAGATCTGGGGGACGGGGGTGGGGGTGGGAGTTGAAAATGTTAGCTTTCCGGAACCGCTGAGTTGTTTGCTGAGTTGGAAGAGGAGACTGGCTCGATCTAGATACCTTTCTAGAAGATGTGTAGAATGTTTCAATTCCATTAGTCCCTGCAAGTGAGACCAAGGCTGAGTATTTGTGCTCAGGCTGTCACCTATGCTAACTGTCTCTTCACCTCCTTCTACTCAACTTTTCTGTCTCCCTCTTCCCATCCTTAGTCATTCCTTGTTCTTTGGCTCCTGGGTAATAAGTATTCCCTCCTCAACTGTTTTGAACTCTTCTTCTTAAAGAGATTTCCCCCAGCCTCCTGTGGAGATGCCCTCTTGGTGCCATTTTGGCTCCGTTCAGAATCGGAAGTTAAGAGAATATGAGTTTCACAGAACGCCTCCACATACGTGTCAGTCAGGTACTCGACATGGGTAGTTGCACTAAGGTTTGTCTAGCAACATGTGAATGGAGGGATCTTCCCAAACAAAACTTGCTTGTTAGCCTCCAGCTTCGGAGTTGGTTCTTAAAGACTTTAATGGCATATCCCCAATTTTCTGTTTTATGTCTAAGCTTCCTTAGTTTCCGATCCAAAGCAGCCGGGCTTCAAAGCTATCTCCGCGGAAAACTGGCAAGCCGTCTACCGCTCACATTTCGCTGGCAAGAAATTCTTATTGTCTTCTAGCCTGATCTAAAAGTAATGGCGCCGATGTTAGGCATAAGTGACAAAAGCAATCGCTGAAATGAGTTCCAGGCAGAGAGAATCCTATTCCACCAATCCGAAGGCTCGTTATTGCCAGCGAATCACAGAAATGTAGTTGCAGGCAGCTATTTTCCTTTCTTGCCCGAGGGTTTGGCTACATTCAGCTTCGGGGAGAAAAAAGGCTAGACTTAATTTTTGACAATGGCTGCCTTGCGTTGTGATAACTATTGCTTTGTGCCGTTGCCTGTTTAATTTAGGGAAGACGGGAGCTTCACATTTGAAAAGAGGAAGAGAACATCAGAAGCACCCAAGGTGGGACGTTTTATGGGCCAACTCAAGCACAAAAGTCCTTTTGCTCAAACAAAGAGCGCGGATGAGCGTTCTCGCATCCTCCCGAGATCTCAGAGGTCGCGTTAACGCAGACGATACAGAACGTTTCCTCGTAAATGTCCACTTAAGAGAGGTATTTTTAGAAAAAACAACAAAACATAGGCGAGCGGTTTTAACATTTTAACCTGAGTAAATCTGTGAAATGTCGAGGATCCGATTTGTTCCAGTCGAGGGCGCCCAGCTGAATCTGGTTTTCTCAGGAGAGCTTCGAGTCAAAGCTGAGACAGAGTTAAAACAAAAAACAAAAAACAAGGAACTGGACACCCTGTCCCAGTTCCCAGAAAATCAACTGCTCAGAACAACAAGAGTTTTTTTTTCAAAGAGGCTGTGGAAAAAGCTCAAGATAAAACCGATTACCCGTAGGACAAATATTGCAGCTTGGAGATAAGAGAAGGAAGAAGAAACATTTTCAAGTCAATCCAGGAATTCATCAGCACGGCCGTGTCAGCTGCCTAGTCCTTGGGAAAAGGGACGGGTGGAGTGTTGGCTTCCATGACCTCCTAGCTCATGGAGAAAGTCCTGTCTTTCACTTACATAGTCCATGATCTGCCTTAGGACCATCTGGAACACCGGAGAAGAGGACAACCACCAGTTCCACCACCTGTTGAATGGCCAATCCCGTGGGCTCTATCCTTTGGGCTTTGACATTCCCAAGCTTCCTTCGCAGGCTCCACATTCCCCCCTGTTGGGAAACCGTCCTTTGAAAATGGCTTTGTGGCTCTCTTCCCGCAGCCGTTAACTCTTGGCATCTGGGTGTGTCCCTTGGTCTTCTTGGTGCTTAAATCGGTGAAGGACCACGGGCGGGTACAGTTCCGGCATCTGATACTTGTTATGCTTGGAATATGGAGGGAGCCCCTCGTCGTGAACGAAGGAAGGGTTCTCATAGCTGGCCTGAGATTTCTCGGCGCCTTGGTCCGTGGCCAGGCCTTCTTCGATGCAGCGGTATTTCTCCAAGGTCAAACTCACGCTTGGCACCTTCGGGGGGCTCGACATCTTGTGTCTCCTCTTAGCCGTAAGCCGCCGGTAGAAGTAGATGAGAGATAAGATGGTGACGTCCACGAGGAACTCAAACATCTCCACCACCGAGAGGACGGACGATCCAAACCAAAGGCTCCACTGGCTTCCCATGTTGGACATCACCAGGGTCACCTAAAGCCAAATAAAAACCGGTACGGTTACTGGCTTCAAACGTGGTTGCCTTCCTGGCGTAAAATTCATACGTGAAAAGAGGAATCCCTCCCTCCAACTTACATTATATTCTGGAGACTCGTCCCAAGAGTAGTAATCTAATTGCTCGTAGAAAATATTCACCCTGGCAATATCCTTGCTGAAAGGGGAGGAAAGGAAAGGTGAGCATGCCAATCGATTTCTCTAAGTGTAAAGTTTGTCCTTGAATCTGAGAGCCTGTGATAAAAACTAGAAATATTCCGTTAAGGTCCCTGAAGGAAACGGCTGTTCTTCCCACCGGGAAAGCAAAGAAGCCACAAGCCACCTGCAAATCAATTTTCTTCCAACCAAGAAACGAGAAAACCCTGTAACCAACCTGTTCGTCGTGCTGACGTTGTACCTGTTGTCGGCCTGCAGCGCTCTGTGAATCCATTGCTGAAAATAAGGAACGCAAAGATGGGAATTAAAATCTGAACAGGGAAGACGTAAAGGCGGCGGCAAAAGCTGCACACTCGATGGGGGCAACGGGTGGGAACAGGGAATCCGGCGAGAATCAGGATGATGATGTGGGAAAAGTTGCTGTGATTTTTTTTCTGGAAATCACGCTCAGAGGAAGGAGCGTGCAATACGTCCTCCCGTTTCCCTGCAAAGAAGGTTGGACTGGCTCAAAGTCACCCAGGGAGCTTTGTGTGCGGTGGGATTGCAAAAAACAAAACAGATTTTTCTTTCTTTTTCCTCTTTTTTTGGGGGGGGGGCTCGGTTGCAAAGCAGCTCAATCGGCAGGACTTTCCACACTGCCAAGTTTGCAAAGTTGCAGCTCTCCCCGTAGGGTGAAGAAATAATTCTTTATCTCATCGTTCTGCAACCTGAATTTGGACTTTGCGGTGGATGTCCAGTTTTATCTCACTTCTTCCGGCTATTTTTTCGCTTGGTTTCATAACCCCGGGGTTTTTTTTGTTTGTTTGTTTGTTTTAAAAACCCACATTTGGCTTAATTTTCTGGGTGTACACATGCCTACACACGTCTCTCTGTGTGAATTCTTATCCCTGAAAGATATCCCATGAAAGATGATCCCTTATCTTATCAGGAGCTATTTAATAAAAATAGCTTGTAAAAGCTATTTACAAGACTTGTGGAGTTCTCAGCCTTCCAAGATCAGGAGGAGCACGGACAGCTACCAAATCCTTTCAAGAAGGGTGGGATGGAAGCCCCACTATGGGAGTACTTTTAATTGGGGTGTTGTCCACTGTAAGTCATTACTATGTTGTTCCCCGTTCCCAGTCTGTGCAACAAAAAAAAGCCCAACAACAACATTGCTTTACCTGGGATTTAGTTGACGGCCAATTCGCGTATCCGGCGGAGAGCTTATACCACGTTTCCCTGCCAATGACAAAGAGTCTGCTGTTAATTCCGTACCAATCCAGCAAAAGCTTGCATTCCTTATTTACCTTAAATATTTTGCAACTTCAATCCAACCTTTCTTGTCAATGCACAACACGTGTGCAGTGAAATTGAATGAGCCTCCATCGGTACAATCACTCAAAAGCACGGAAACGCAGAATACATTCAAATGCAGAATACAATATTGTCAAGCCCTTCCCCAAAGATTTGGGATCGCTGTAATTCTATAATAAGATGATGAAAAATGAACTGGTTGCATACAATTCTTCCGTCAAACGTTGGTAGGTGTGTGTGGGTTTTTTTTTTTTCTCCTTCCTGCAAATTATCTTCTTTTTATATCACGTCTGAGGCAACCAATTCATTTATTTCTTGTTTAATTTCTCATTTTATTTTCTTGGCATCCCACTATATTAAGGAGGCTTTCTGCCTTTTTAAAAGAGGATTTTCCTCCCTCCACTGCCCCAAACATCTTGCAAGATGCTGCTTCTTTTTAAAAGGAGGGGCTGGTTCACAGGATCTGCGGGGAAAGTTACTGGTCCTGCACCTCTGGTTTCTGCTGGAAGTTAGTAGATTGTGTCCCTGGGGTGGGGAAAGGTGGCCCAGGGAAGATTTAAATCTGCACCTTGCACGCTTGGAGGATTTGAACCACGGAAGGAGATGAGTGTCAAGCTAAAAAAGGAGACGTTTGTGTTGGAAGGTTATTAGTTGGTGCTTTTGCAATTAATATCCTGGACCTTTTAGCTTTGACACATTTTCTGCAAGGCCAACCAGTCGGGGGAATAGAGTTTGATAGAACCGACTCGGAGGCTGTTATCTATTCTGCATTCTTCTCAAATGTTTCTCATGAGCAAGTTCTCTGGGTTGTGGACACCTGGTAGAAGAGATCCTGAAATGAACCTTGGAACTTCCTTGGAAGGGGTTGGTGAGAAATTAACACGTGATAATTAGTGGGGTGGGACTTTCACTTTACTTGGGTGGAGAAAGCCCGGGAATCTTTAGATTCAGGATTTCTCCAGATCGTACCATTACAAGGTCTTCCATGAAATCTTATTCTAAGGACTTTCGTTTCTTCGGAGTTCTGATTGCGTTGCTGATGTTGTGTGGAACATCAATGACAATGAGATTTTTATGGGGCAGATAGCGAACAGCAGAAAACGAGGGGAGGTACACCAGCTATCCCTCCATCACGCGGACATTCCTCTGCTACTCACTTGCATAGCTTGGGGCACTGGCTAAAGCAGATTAACTGGTGGTCGGTGAGCTCTTGGTACAGCAGGTAGAAGCAATGGCCTGAGGAAGAGAGGAAGGAGGTCAGTAGAAGGCAACAAGGTAAACTGCAGCTGAAAATTCACCCAAGTTGGAAAATCCCAAGGGAGACTTCGAGAAACCCACGCTTCCTTTTTCCAGATGAATACAGCTGGATTGTCACTTCCTATTTACAGAGCAGCAAATGCCTGGTTTCCCCCTTCCTGTTTCCAACTCAATAAATGTTGGGGTCAGGCTGCTGTCCAAATGCTAAGCACCAGCGGGGCGTTTGGGCTGCCTCATCCTCACCGAGACTTTGAAAGGACGGATTACGGAACAGGCAACCATCTAAGAACAAAGTAAAGACTACCGCGCCCCCTTTTTTTTTCTCAAGTATTCAGCCCACGTCCGTCTGTTTCTCAGTAAATGCATCAGCCCTTTGAGAGAAGTCCTCACGATGAACGAAACTGCGAGTACTAACACTACTTTTATTGTGAGGTTACAATCAGAGGATCTGGCAGGTCTGAAAGGAGGCCTGCCCTCTGTTGTTTTTACGTTTTAAGAGAACTAGGGAGGGTTCTTTCCTTTTGAGATGTTTCCTCCACCCCATTCCTTCTGTGGGCTGAGGGATCTCTTGTCAAACTGTTGTTGCTGCCACTGCTTTTCTTTCTGTCTCCCAAGGTTATTCTCACAGCCCATTACAGAATGGGACCATAATGGCAAAATAAACGGGAATTGAAAAATGAAAAGGAAAAAAAAAGAAAAAGAAACGTTCTCCCTGGTCAAACTGTACGGTACCCTTGCAAAACAAAGGATGGTGTTGAAGCTCTTAAAAATGTATAGCGTGAGAAAGCATTTCTGGCATCAGGTGGCACTGCCAAATTGAGAAAAGGCAGCTCTTGGGAGTTTCAGTGGCAGAGGCAACCATGTACTGTAGCCTAGAGTGGGCTCCAAGATCACCGCAGGTGGGGACCGCAGCCAAGAAATTAAAAGTCTCTTGCTCCTGGGGAGGAAAGCCATGGCAAAGCTAGACAGCATGCTAAAAGGCAGAGACATACCCCTGCCAACAAAAGTGTGAATAGTCAAGGCTGTGGTTTTCCCAGTTGCAATGGATGGCTGGGAAAGTTGGACCCTAAGGAAGGCCGAGCGCCAAAGAATGGAGGCCTTTGAATTATGGTGCCAGAGAAGACTCCTGTGAGTCCCTTGGATTGCAAGGCGAACAAACCGGTCAGTCCTAGAGGAGATCAGCCCCGGCTACTCTTTAGAAGGCCAGATCCTGGAGAGGAAACTTAAATACTTGGCCACCTAAGGAGAAGGAAGGACTCCCTGGAGAAGAAAGAGCCGAATACCGGGAAGGATGGAGGGCCAAAGAAGAAGAAGGGGACGGCAGAGAAGGAGGGGGCTGGATGGAGTCGCCAAAGCAGTCGGCGTGAACTTAAATGGACTCCAGGGGATGGGAGAGGACAGGAAGGCCTGGAGGAACGTTGTCCATGGGGTCGTGATGGGTTGGACATGACTTCACAACTAACAACAACAATGAAGCCTAGAGTGGGAGGTCGGCCATCTCCCCGCCTCAAAATCTGACTAAAATACAGGGCAGCAAGACACCCAACAAGCTTAGGGAGAAAGATGTGAAGGACACCAGCCAGATCAATTTCCCCGTCCGCCTTGATTCCTTACCCCAGGCAGGATGTTTATTGTAGTTGCAATACTCGGCTCCAGAAGGTAGAGGGTAAAAATAATACCCGCAGCCACACTGCTTAACCATATGATGTTGGAAGCAGGAATGCAAACAGGCCTGCAAAAAGATGACGAAATGGCAACGTTGGTGGGAGAGCGGAGGAAAAACAAGGGGAGGGGGCGTTCCCTCATGTGCCGAACATCAGGGAGCCTCAGATTCACTAGATTGCATGAGGAACACGGGTTAAGAGGAGCAGTGAGGGCTTACATCCAACGGAGGAACACGAAAATGGCGCTACTCTGTGAGCGATCAGGCAGGGAAAAGATCCGTTGGCAAGAGGATAAAATATCGGGATTGCAATTGGGTTCATAGCCCGGGTAACTGGGAGGGTTGGACCCGAGATTGTTTGAATGGGACACGTTAAATATATGCTGTAAACTTTATACCGTGTAGTCATGACGGCTACCAACTCGAAAAAGAGGGAGGAGACAAATGAAGGGCATTGTAACGGAATCAGTAAGCCGACTGGTATCATTTCCTAAGGAGAGTTCAGCGACTCAAAGGACGCAGCCAGCCACCTCTGGCCTTTCCGAGAGAGACTCTAGGAATTCTGGATTTCTTTTCTTGCTTGTTAACCTTGGCCAGGATCAAAACGGAGTGGGGGACTGGGATTCAACGATGTGGCATGAACGAATAAAACGGGGACTCTTGGGTTTTCTCCATACCTGCAGTGTGTACGTGCTGTTGTAGAGTAAGTGGATGTTGACATCTTCCCCGTCATTGGTACAGACGCCGTAATTCCCACCCAAGCGTGACACTTCATCCTTTGCCATTGGAAGAGAGAGAGAGAGAGAGAGAGAAAACAAACAGCATTTTATCCCAAAATTCAAGGTCTCCAAACCCAGCTGCTAATAATGCTTGGTACTCTCTGGATTAAGCCAGAATACTTTCCCTGTACGTCTATTTGGACGACAGCAGTGAAAAAAGTACCGTATTTTTGGGACTATAAGATGTAAAAAACAAAGTGGGTGGAAATGTCTGTGCTTCTTATATAGTGAATATGGGCCTGATTTTGGTCTCCTGAACCCTCCACGTATCCCGTTGTTGCTTTCCCCGGCATCCATAAGCACTTTGCAGGCCAAAAATGGGCCCATTTTTGGGCCTGCAGAGTGCTAATGGATGTCGGAGAGGGCGAAAACTGGACACATGGCGGTCCAAAACTATTTTTTTTCCCTTGCTTTCCTCCTATAAATCTAGATGCGTCTTATGATCCGGTGCGTCTTATACGGTAACCTAGGACTGTTTCTCACACCTACAACCATTGCAGAATCCCCATGTTCACATGATCAAAATTCAGACACTTGGCCACTGGCCTCTACTTATGACGGTTGCAGCATCCCAGGGTCATGTGATCACATGTTTGAGACCTTCCGACAAGCAAAGTCAACAGGGACGCCGGATTCCCTTGACTTAACAACCGGAGCGATTCACTTAAACCGATATGGCCAGAAAGGTCATAAAATGGGGCAGAACTCGGTTAACAGCTGTTTTGCTTAGCAACGGAAGCTCGGGGCAGCCTTGTAGTCTTAGGTAGAGGACTACCTGTCAATCCCCTGCCCAGGCATCCTGTAGACATAAGTACAGTATCTACCTCCCTGCCAGCATTTCCAGTTCTCGGAAGTCGCCTTCGAGAGCCCGGCCAATCCCACCTGTTTGATGCCGATGGTACTTTTGGTCCCAGGCCGGATGTCGAAACCTTCGTGCTCCAAAAAGGGGGTCTGGTTGTGCCGGTGAATCATGACCTTCACGCCCGCCGTGGTGGACAGCAGAGGGATGTGGTCTTTCTGCTCCACTTTGAGGATAAGGGACAGGCCTGTTATCGGGAAGCAGGAAAGAGAAACAGGAAGGGCATTTTAAAAAGAGGGCAGGGTTCGTTTCTATCGTGCTCGGATTGTGCTTCGGGTGAGGAGGCTGACAGAAACCGAAATCTTCCCTGCACATGGCTTGCCTCTGATGTTGTGGATTAGCGAGTGTGGGAGCAATGCTGGCTGTGTGGGTTGTGTTTCGCTTGTGAGTTATTCACTCTGACTCTGCAGCCTCCCGTTGGTGAATAGAGGAGGGATGATCTCCAGTGGTGGAGCTGCCCTATGTGCTCCTAAAGTTCTCTTGTACAGATCGAGGAAGCGCACGGATTTCAAATCGTCAGGGATGTTTGTTTTCACATTTAGGGTATATTTTATAGCATTTGTGTACCACCCACATGTTTACATGGACTGAAACGGTCTGGTCAGAGAAGTGTTTCTCGACCTTCCGGTTCCCAGAAATCCATGCGCTGCTGGGGAATTCTGGGAGATGACCTCTGCGCATCTTGCCAAGGCCGATGGAAACGCTGGGTTAAGAGCGTGGATGGGAAAGAAGGCAATGCTAGAAATGGGAGCTGGAGAAATATCTCAGACAAGTTGATCGTAAACCACTTCCATAATAAACCCTGCCAAGAAAAACGGCATCAACCTGTTTGCTAAGCTTACCTTGATTTGAAGAAAACAGTCTTTAACTTTTTGTTTTTGGAGGGGGGGGAAACGGCAGCTGAGCGATCACCTTGCATTTAAAATTCTGAGAACCTAAAGATAGTGTCTCGTTTTTCCCCCCTCAATGGCCAATCAAATCCGGGGGGGTGGGGTGGGGGGGGGTGGGGAGGAAAGGAAAACAGAAGGCACAGCACAGCAACCCCCAACCAACTGGCATTTCAATCTTATTTTGCAAGATTTGGATTAATTTGCTTTCTTGGGCTGCGGGGTGTGGATCTGTACGTACCATAAACAATTCCCGGCTTGAAAGCTTTCCAGAATTTATCCGTTCCATTCTTGTTCAGGGTGAAGCAGCTTCCATAGACCGGGTGGTGAAAATGCTCATGATCGCTGTTGCGGAAAGAAATCACAAAAAGGGAAAATAGAAGAATGAAAATAGGTCCAGAATAAATTTTCTTTTTTATAAAGTCTTTTTTTTTTTTTCATAGAAGATGTCTCACCCCATAAACACCCTGCAGCAATCCATAGGCTGAGCTAGGAAAGCAATTGGCCTCAAGTCACCCAGAAAGCTCCATAATCAAATGGTTGATTATAATTAAATCATAATCGGGCCCTCGTGTCCCCATCCAACACTTTTAACTAATACACTACAGGGGTTTCCTCTGGGATGGCTTCTGAGAGATTTTTAAAAATGTATCTTTACAGCAGTACGATTCAATTTAATCTAAACCTTGTGGAGACACTGTGTAATATTTACACCCGCTCGGTGGATTGAGTAAAGATCACGTCTGGCAATTCCTTAGCATATCCAAGCATTGGTGAATTTCTCAAGATTTGTCTAGATAAGCCTAAAGCAAATGTTTGCTTAGCAGATATGGTGATAGCGTGTTGATTTTGCTTCTTGCAGCCTGTTCCTTGGTATTGAATTTCAAAATAGACTAGGCAGAGGTTGGTTAAACATTTCCTGCTTGGGCTCCACCAAAAGGAGAAGAAGGAAAAAACAACAACCTAGAAAAGGTGATACTGTGTACATACAGACATGATGAGGCAGGATTAAAAAATAAATTGGTGAAGAAAATATTCAAGCCAAGTGTAATCAGAGAGCTGGCACCAAGTGAAAGGTTTTCTGAAAATCCAAATGCTGATAGTCAAAAAGGTTGATAATAGGCCAATTAGGACTGTTTGCTTCATCAGACCGTGCCTTCTGAAGTTGAAAGGGATTTAGATGTCCTTAATCAGGAAGATTTAAGAGCTAGCTAGAGGCTCGGCCAAAATCTTGCTTAGCACAGAGATATAGCATATATTTCAAGGGTTGTGGATGGAATGGAAAAATCTGGGGAGGCTTTTGAAAAAAGGTTAGCAAACTTTTGTTTTTTTGTTAAATTTGCCACACTGCGCGTGCTAATCAAGGTCTCCAAACTTGGGCAAATTTTAAGACCCGAGGGGGGGGGGGGGGCTTCGACTCCCAGAATTCCTCAGCCAGCCATCTAGCTCAGAAGTGCTGTAGTTTTCTGTGTCGAAGGTCACATGTGGATTCTGATGGACAGGATGGTGCTTGGCTGCATTGCAACTGACACGCTGTTCACCTGATTGCTCTCTCCAAGTGTGCAGCTGAGCATTTCCCCTTTTCTGATAGGGTAAACCAGACATGGGCAAACTACGGCCCGTGGGTCACATCCGGCCCGTTGAGCTTTTTAATCCGGCCCACCGAACTAGTTACTAGCAGAAGAAAAGTCCCAGAAGAAAACTTTTTCTTTTTTCTCTCTGCGGTAGAAAAA
>JAEANM010024102.1:0-11222 GCA_017656035.1 Myanophis thanlyinensis
TAAAAACAGAGAATAATAAAAATAGATATCAATTAAAAGCAAATTAAAAGAATTAAATTAAGTGGTTGGTTCAATAATAATTGAAAATATAAAATTTATAAAGAATTTAAAACCAATTATTTAAAAAAAAAACAAATAATTTATGCTAGGCCAGACCAACTTGTTGGAACAAATATGTCTTTAATGTGTGCCAGAAGGCCCGCAGGTCTGTGATGGTCCGGATCTCCAGGGGCAATTTGTTCCAAAGGGACGGTGCCCCTGCAGAGAAGGCTCGAACCCTTGGGGCTGCTAGACGACAATGTTCAGACAATGGCACCCCAAGGAGGCCCACCCTGTGGGAACGCACTGGTCAACGGGAGGCTGATGGTGGAAATAGGCGGTCCCGTAGGTACCCGGGTCCCAGGCCAGGATCAGTTCTTTGTCCAATAATTCATTCATGTCTAGTGTGCAAGTATAAACCATACAAAGCCATGTACAGTAAGTATGCATACTATAATGTTAAGACTATATATAGCACATAAAGCATATTTTATAGAGCACGGGTATCAAACGTTGCCGACACGTGATGTTTCATTACATTTTTCCCATTTGCAGAGCTGGGGTGGGTGTGGCCTGTGTGTGACATATCCAGCCCATGGGCCACCAGTTTGACACCTCTGTTATAGAGGAAAAGCTAAAGATTTCTCTACCATTTATTTTGAATCTTGATAATATGCAATATTTATACTATGCTGCATTGGTTGTTATTATAGCTCTACAGTTATAGTGGACGAGATCAAATGTCGGGAAAAGAACAAATGCTTTTTAATCCAGAAATGTTCAAATTCAGCCCTGGTCAGGTTGAATTAAAAGAATTATGTCACAGTTGACATATATGAACCTGAAATGTTTTAATCACATTTCTAAATGTTATGTTTTGGTTACATTTTGTTGTGGTGGAGTGAGCATTCCTTCTGAGTTGAAGGGCGAAATACATTTACTATTGTTGTGATTCTGATGCTGATGGTGATGACCATTATTATTGCAAAGGGTGAGGAAGAATAAAGGATAAAGCAGTGAACACTGATAGTAAAAATATCACACCAATGTACCATCTTTTTAATCTGGGAAATGGCTCTAGTATTGAAATGTGATCCTAATCAATGAACAGCAGCCAATATCTTATATGCCAAGCAAGAAACCAGAAATAAGAGAAGCAGGAGGACCAAGGTTTTCTTTGAGAAGTTTCAAACATGAGATGTATACAAACGTGTATACACACACACACACCCATATGTTGTAAATAAATTAGGTTATTGTAGTTCAATTAAAAAGCCCTTTGAAGAACCAACAGCCCCTACATTTCAAGATGAGATTATGAAATGGATATCAGCAGCACAATTCATTTGGAAACAAACAGCCCTCCCCACCCCCCCAACTTGCAAAAAATCTAAGAGAAAGATAGAACTAATGATAGAAACAAAGGTTATGGAGCAGGGTGACTAAAGTTGGCTTGCAGAAAACCCTTCTTTCTGTCGCAAAGATTTGTGATTCTCTGGAAAACTGGGAGAGGAGCACATTTGGCAGACAGCCTAGTATCTTCCATTCCAGTCATTCGCTTCATGAAAAACAGTTGTTGTTATCAGCCTAGTTAGTCACTGGAGAGCTCTGAACTTCATAAAAGCAAAACAACAACTGTTGACATTAGGCATTCTAAATGGAACTTCACTGGTTTTTTTTTCTTAATAACATTCCAAATAGCCAGCACATATTTAGTCAGGGCCAAACAAGGGCCAAATTTCTGGCACCTCCACAGAACACCTGAAACACAGTTGTTTTTATACAGGTAGCCCTTGACTAACAACCATTCATTTATAGAAACCATTCAAAGTTACAACGGCGCTGAAAAAAGTGGACTTAACAACCGTTTTTCACACTTACGACTCTTATGGCATCTCCATGGTCACACAATCAAGATTCAGACTCTTGACAACTGACTCACATTTATGATGATTTCAGTGTCATGTGATCCCTTTGGTGACCTTCTGACAAACAAAGTCAACCGGGAAGCCAGGTTCATCTAACTACCATGTTAGCAACTTAACAATGGCAGTGATTCCCTTAACAATGATAGCAAAAATAGGTTGCGATAGGGGCAAACTCACTTGACAACGGTCTTGCTTGGTAGTTGGAAAGTTTGGGCTCAATTGTTGTTGAAAACAAGGGGACTACCTGTAACTACCAATAACGTGTACTTATTGTGAGACATCAATCTAAGGGTAGTTTGAGACTGGGGAGAACTCGTGAAGGAGAAGGAATAAAAGCTATAAGCTAAAGAGGAATGGAAGAGAACGGTGCACCGATGTGCCCATCACATTTACCCAACAGCATTTTTCAACCTCTGGGTACTTGCAAACTCAATTGCAATAAATTGCAAAATATAGAAAGAACTTTTGGAGACTCTGTTGAAGTTCTCCCTCCTTGTCAAAATCATAACTCAGCACAAACAGGCTTTTGGATGGCTCAAAGAGAATCCTTCCAATATAAGTTTTAATGAAGCTTGCTTAAACCTGATTTTTCATTCCTTCTACATGACTTCATCCATTTATTATTTATTTGGGGCATACACTTATAAAAAAAAAAGTGGAGCATGCATTTTCAAGCAAAAACACTATTATCAACAATGGAAGACTAAGATTTTAAAAGGGTGAAGAGGAAGGAGATCATGGGATTCATTCATTTAGAATGCCTTAAAGCACTCTAGCTAAAACAACTTCTTATCTATGTATTGCATGGAGAAGCCATTTTTTTTTTTTTGGCCTGGCTTCAGATTTCTTGTTCATCATTTGCACTAGATAAGGCTGATTTCTAGTTTTATAAGATGAAGGAAAAGCTACTCAGTTTCTCCAAAGCAAGAACCTACTTCTATTAAAGGCTAATAATTCTTAGGGGAAATCCTGAATCATATCTTCATATCTTCTAATAAGACTTTTGACTGCATGCCTGTGCCATCAATAAATCTAAACGTTACAGGCATACAACTGGAATGCTGTCGTTCTCTAGAAACTGCCTATTCAGATTGGGATCCACGGACTAAAGGGGAAAAGTGCAACAGTTTTGCTCCTTAATCATGGGCTGGGGTGAGGGTAGAGGCAAGATAGGGACTGGCAAAGGGACAGCAGATGGATTAATGGGATTTAATGGATCGCTCAACTCTATGAAAGTCTGGGTGGCATACAACAGTGAAAGTAATGGAATCAAAAATAGCAAGAAAAGAACAATTTATGTCCTAGTTAACTGGCAGATTTCATGAAAGTTTTTCATCGGCTCAAGGATAGATGGGTAGTGCTTCAACTCAGCAAGAAGGAAAGGTTCTTGCAATGGCCTTATTGCTTACCAGGGTGGGCAATTATGACTCGTGGACAACCGGCTGGCTCAAGAATTCTGGGAGTTGAAGTCCACAAGTCATAAAGGGGCCATAATTGCCCACCCCTGGCCTAGTTTGTTCAAGGTGGTGGTGATGATGTCACAATGATGTGTAAAAAATAGTGAGGGCCACATAGCAAAGGGTTTCCTCAGTGGGACCACTAATTGATGATACAGGTAGTCCTTAACCTATAATCACAATTGGGCCCAAAATGTCTTGATGCTAAGCAAGACAGTTATTAAGTGTGTTTTGCCCCATTTTATGGCCTTCTTAGAAAAGATAAGATAAGATAACCTTTATTGTTGTTTTTACTGTGGGCACACTGGCACAAATTAAAAATGAAATTCTGTTGCATGCTCTCAAAAGTATACACATACAAAGCACACATATAGGCATGCTAGATACATATATATATATATACTGTACCTACAACCTTACATAAAAAAAACATAAATTCTTGCCACAATTATTAAATGAGTCACTGCAGTTGTTAAATTAGTAACATGGTTGTTAAGTGGTTTCCCTATTGACTTTGCTTGCCAAATGGTCACAAAAGGAGATCACATGACTCTGGGACACTGCAACCGTCATAAATAGCTGCCAGTTGCCAAGCACCCAAATTTTGATACTGTGACCACGGGGATGCTATAATGATTGTAAGTGTGGAAAAATGGTCATATGTCACTTTTTTCAATGCTGTTGTAACTCTAAATGTGTCTGCTACTAGAATCTGCTGTTCTTATACTATTTTAAACTACATCAGTTCTGCCTTTGGTTTTTGCCCCTGTTTCAGTTAATCTACAAATAAAAAGAGAAAATTGAGAGAAGGGAAACAGACAGAGACGATGGAATAAATATTGCTTTACTAATCTGCATGTTCAAATGGTTGCTGATGCAGCCTGGTGTGACAGAGATTTTGTAGATTCTCAATTCATGAAGATCTCAGACTTCCACATTTTTGCTTCCAACTATCTCAAAATGAAACAGACAAGGTAGAGGTTAGAAAGACTCTTTTCTTTTTTGTTGGCAAAGGGTGGGGGAAGGCTTCAAAATCCCACAAGGCAATTACATCAGTGAAAGGCTCACAACTGAGCCTTGCAGAATTAACACTGTTAGTCATCTGCTGCTTTTAAGATAATCGTCTGCTGAATCCACCAAGACCTTTGCATTTATTTTCTAGCCAGCTGCTTCAATAAGTGTCCTCCCATGCTGGGTGAGCCTAAGCCCAATAGAATAACTTATTTGTACTTCATTTCTAACCTGACTTATTGTTGGCTTCCACAGTCTCCCTGCAACAGGGGCAGGAAGGTCTGAAGATTAAAATGTGAATGCCAAAGTAACATTTAAAGCAGCATAAAATCACAATGGCTTTCAATTATGCCAAAGCTTCTCAACATTTATGGAAATGTAACCATCTGAAATGATATAGGAATTTGTGTAGCTCTTGCACATATAAAACTAAAGATTTCAACTGGGGTTTAGGCTTAGCAAGAAATAAATGTACAGGTGAATGAATGACTTACAAGCATTCATTTAACAACTGTTCAAAGTTATGGCAGTGCTGAAAAACATTACGTGACCAGTCACTTATGACTGATGAATTTATGAATCCAAGCAAATTATAAAAATCTCTTGTTCCAGGGATGAATGCAGCTGACACATGGGACAGATATGTGCAAAGGCCTTCCTAGGCACAGCTATCAATTGCTCTTCAACCCGGAGCTGCATATCCAGAAAAAATACAACCCTCAGATTGGACATCCAGTCCCAAATGAAGAAGTCCTACCCAATCCAGAACATCTTGTTGAAATCATCTAGTTTCTCCAAAGACATTTCTGGGAGATGGAACATTTTCACACTTGGCAATATTTTAGTCAGCTTTGAGAAGCTTCTAAATGACCATTCCGAGCATACACTGATGATGATATCTAATTTGGTAATGAGATATTTGCAAGAAACCCACCAAGCTCAGAGAGCACCAAGGACCCCATAAAGCATACGCTCACATCCCATCCCATTCTCACAAAATCCCCCAATCGTATTCCTGAAATTATCCCACATTAAATCAGTAAGGACAGTACCGTGTTTCTCAGACACAAAAGGAATCAACAATAAGCACAGTTTATGCCAACATACTCTTCTGCCACTTGAAGGACTAGACAATAGAATAATGCAGCCACCTGCTGCATTCCTTGCTCTTTTAAGGAATAAATGCCTATTTGTGCAAAGAAAAAGGCAATAACATTCATTCATTCAATGATATAAAAAGGATTTTAAAAATTGCTGCTTCTTTTACTAGGAAGGAAGGGATGGAGGAGATAAAGAAGGGAGGGAGGAAGGGAAAAAGGACTTAAAATTCATATATCATTACAGAATAGAAAAATCTATTGAAACTGTCTGCCTTTTCTGTTTCTTTTGTTGGCTAACCTCTGTCAAACTTTGAAGGCCTGTAATGAAAACTGGCAGAATTTTGTTTCCACAGTGCCGAAAGTCCAGAGGCTGTAATTTTCAGATATAAATACCTATCAATTGGTTTCCCACAAGCATCAGAGAGGTGAGGGGAGAAAACCTTTTCTCTGAAGTAAAATCAGACATTGTGTGTGTGGGATGGGAGTGGAAGGGAGGCTGTCATTTACTTTTCATAAAAGCTAGCAAGTGCTAAAAAAGAGAGGACAGGGTTTTCTTTGTACTGCCACACTTTTCCATCTTTGCCTTTTTAGAAGAGGGATAATTTTTTAGAAGAAATTGGAGGACTTGATTCACTAAGTAAAAGCTGCCAAAGTGAGTGAGTTTTGTTTATTTCAGGTTTTAAGTACAATTCAGTTGCTTTCCTGGTAAACCATCAAATGCAGCTTAGTGTGTGTGACGCCACACAATATCTATTGAATTGAAAGAGCCACCTGGGATAAGTGGGATTTACTCTGGTGGAGGCATGAATAGATTTGTAGCCTAAAATCATTGAAAAATCAGCAGGAAATCGTGTCAGACCAAGAACAGCCTGTGCCATATCTGGTCAAAGGGTTAGTTCCTAGAAAGATAAAAATTCAGAAGATTGTTATGTAAAGAAACATCAAACTTTTCCAATACAAGCAAAGAGACCAGGCACTTTCCCAGATGACCTGAAGGCTGTTGGGAACAAAATAAAACAAAAAGTCTCCAACTAACGGCCTTGAGATTATAATCTGTTCAAAATGGAAAGAATTCAGCTGAAATTCTTTTTCATCCCGTTCCTTACATCCTAGCAAATCTTGCTGAAGAGAACACGGTGAGAATTTCACTAGGAGAAGAATTGCTGGAATTTTTGCTTCCAAAAAGTCTGACATCTCTCAGAAGGATCTAAGAATAAATACTGTAGCTCTCCAAGGCTGCTCAAGGGGTTGAATTAAATTGGGAAAACAAACCTGTTCCACAGCAAATGAGGAACACTACATTTCAAGACTACACCACATCATCATCTAAGCAGGGTCTCTCAACTCTTGAGGACCTCACGAACAGGCCCAGGCAGGGTTTTTTTGGTGTTTGTGACAGTACACCAATGTTGTTGGTGACAGTACAATGGGTTGTCATTGTCTGCTTTGGGTTTTTTTTACTTGCCAACTCTCCTACAGCCCTGGTAGCATATCTTCCAAGTACTAACTTATTTGTGTTCCACCTCCTCCTTCTCCTGCTTCTGATTCATAGAGCTACTTCCTAAGAATGTTTTGATTCAGCCGATCAAAACAGCAATCAAAATGGAACTGGGCACATGGCACATATCACAACCATCTTGAATCAGGCGCAATGAATTGGTCTTTTCTCCAAACATAATTTAAACTGTTCAGCTGTTCAGCTGTCAAGCTGTTCAGCTATTAAAGCTCTACATGGCCTAGTACAGCGGCCCCCAACCTTTTGGGCACTAGGGACCAGTTCCGTGGAGAAAGGTTTTTCCATGGATCAGAGGGGCATGGTTTTGTGTGTTGCCTACATTCCACAGATGGGGCTTTGCTTGTTTGCACAGCCCAGTTGCTGGCATACCACAGACTGGTACCAGTCCACGAACTGGGGATTGCGGATCTCTGGCCTGGTACATACATACAAGACAATCATCTTCTCTTGCAGAAGTATCCCCAAAGGATATCAAAAATGTGACGTTGGTTTACTACAACAATCCATTTTTAAGTCTTGCCCATTTTTTTACATATATTGCAAAATATGTAAAAAAGGGGCAGGACTTTGATACTTGGTTGTGGTTACCACCTTGACTTTTTTTTACTCTGTCTATATGGATACCCTTGTTCTCCTTGAATCTGCTTGAGAATGATAATTCACATCTTCAGAGTTTTTCTCCTGAATCCCACCATTGTGAGAGATGATGGGTGGTTTGATTTTAGCACTTCAACTCCTGGAATTGAAGTTCACACTATGAAGGACATTCAAAGAAGACTGTAGACCAGGGGTGTCAAACTGGTGGCCCACAGGACAGATGTGTCATGCACAGGCTACACCCACCCCAGCTCTGCGAAGGGAAAAATGTCACAAAATGTTATGTAACGGCAACGTGACGCCACAAGATTGATACCCGTGCTCTGTCTAGACAATGCTGTTCCCCCAAATTCACCTCTTAGCTTCATTCACATCAGACGCATTCTTTAATTAACAAATCATTGGCCTTGTTGTTAACCTATTATTACAAAAAAATGTATATTTATAAATTACAGTCTAATTCTCAGGTGCAATCTTCAGAAAGAAAAAATATGTACACACTCAACTATTTAACATCCAGTGTTTCCTTTGCTAATGGCTACTAAAAGCAATTTTGGTTGACATCTCCTTTATCAACATATTTCTATCTCTTTTTTCCACTCCCATCCACAGGGCCTATATTGAAGATGCTTTCTCAGGAGTATAGGTAGAACTCAACTTACGACCACAATTGAGCCAAAAATATGCATGGCTAAGTAAGACAATTGTTAAGTGAGTTTTGCCCCATTTTACGTTTCTTGCTACAGTTGGTAAGTGAACCACTGCAATTGTGAAGTCAATAACACAGTTGTTAAGCGAATTTGGCTTTCCCACTGACTGTCAAAAAATGAAAAAAGGTGATCACATGACCCAGGGACACTGCAACCACCATAAATACATTCCAGTTGCCAAGTATCTGAATTTTGATCATGTGACTATGGGGGTGCTGGAACAGTTGTTTAAAAAATGGTCATAAGTCACTTTTTCACTGCCATTGTAACTTCAAAAGGTCACTAAATGAAGAATTGTAAGTTGAGGACTATTTGTATACCTCATGCATCCCATAAAATGGGCTTGGATCCATGAAAGCTTATGCAACAATAAATTGGTTAGCCTTTAAGATGCTACAAAGTCTTTTACTGCTTTTATTTGTTAAAACAATAAGATTATTCCTCTGGGTTTGTTTTTAAAATGGTTCAGCGTAAGCTGCTTTGGAAATCTTAATTTGTAAAGCGCACTGTATTAAAATCCTAAATACAGGTAGTCTTTGACTTACAACAGTTTTTTTAGTGACGGTTTGAAGTTACAATGGCACTGAAAAAAAATTACTTAAGGCCATTTTTTACACTTGTGACCATTGCAGCATCCCCATGGTTACGTGATTTACATTCGGATGCTTGACAACTGATTCATATTTATGACGGTTGCAGTGTCCCAGGGTCATGTGATTACCTTTTGCGACTTTCTGGCAAGCAAAGTCAATGGGGAAGCCAGGTTCACTTAACAGCCGTATTACTAATTTAACAATTGCACTGATTCACTTAAGAAATGTGGCAAGAAAAATCGTAGAATGGGACAAAACTCCCTTAACAAATTTCTCACTTAACAACATACATTCTCCACTTAATTGTGGCCCCGAGTCCCTTCTCGGGAGAGAGGCGGTATATAAATTTAAATAAAATAAAATAAATAAATAAGTTGAGGACTACCTGTAAATAGGTGTGAATGTATGCTCTGTAATGTTTGAAGGACTTATTGAGTGACTTTAGAATTTCTGCTGACTTTCATACCTTCACCCCAAAGGAATTGGTTTTGCTTACTTCAAAAACATGCTAAAGTACTGCCTTGAAATTCCTAGTGGGCAGCCCATCCAGACCGACATTGATCAGATTCACAACAGTTAGGTCCAAATAATGTACTAAGCCAGACAGTTCCAGACCATTTGCTGAGCTCCAGTGAAACACCTCAGGGCCTTACACCAGCTCTAATTAATAACCAATCAATGCTATTTATTAAAATAATATTTGTGACTAATGGCAAACAAGGCAATCAAATAAGTCACTGACTTTTTATGGGAAATTTAGCTCAAAGACTATTCTGAGATTAGCATACAAAGCAGTACATCTATGGAGAATGTAATATATTCAATTCAATTAAGGAGAAGCTGACAGTTCAAAGAAGGACGAGGAAGCAAGGGATTCTGAGAAGCAGCTCGCTTTGACGGAGCACATACGGGGCTCAGCTCTAGAAGGGGAACGCAGGAAAATAAAGATGTAGCCAGAACATTTTTTTTGGTACAGCAAAGAAGGAGACAGATTTTAAGGCTACTGGCTGCAGAAAAGAAAGAAGGTAAGGAATGGGAAGACCGAGGCTATGGCATTGCAATGAAAACTGCATCCCTTTTGTTTGTGCAATGTCACACTGACATATGAAAAAAAGAAGAAGGTTTGTACCATGGCACTACTTCTGCCAACTTTTCTGATTTCTCCCCACTGCAGTGGGGTGGGGTGGAAGACAAGAGAGGCACCAATACCAAAAGAAGCATTGGGATACCAGCTCCACCTGTTTTCTGCATATGTCACGGTGTGGCATGACGAGACCATTGAATTCTGTGAATGCTTCAAAGTCTTAGTAACAATCAGACAACCATAAATGAATTTCTCAGTGCCTTCACAAGCTCCATTGTTTTTCTTAATGTTTCCTATCCTCTGACCTGTATAACCTGCATGATTATTTGAACCCAAGGCTCAGCTATAGTCACTTTCATGCTGAGGCAACTCTCAAAATTTTTGGTGACAAATCTGTCTGAAACAGATTCCTGAGGCAGTATCCTAGTTCAATCCCTTCAGAAAGGCCTTTTAGTTAGAAAATTATCATTAACAATATCTATTACTCATCATTTTCTCCTTTCCCTCTTCCCCGTAGCCTAGAAATGAGAAGATAAAAGCACCCTATTAATTCCCTAAGTTCTCAAGTCATTTGATTTTCATTTCTGTTCATTTACTGAACTTCCCTAGAAAAGTATAAAAAGGATGCTCTAACATTAATAACAGAAGAGAAGAACGGGAATCCTAAAATATTTCTATTAAGTTTCAAAAAAGAAAAGGTTGAAATAAAACATTGTAATTTTGTGTTTTGACTTTTTCTTTTTTTCTTTCTTAATAAAATGTTATTTAAAAAAGAGAAAAGAAAAAGATTCAAAGATCCCTTTTTGGTGACATCCAGGATCCAATTAGTAAATGAGCACTCCATTTTAAGATCATGTTCTGACTTTTTTTCATTCGGAATACATTTTGAAAGATCTTGTCAGCATTACAGACACATAACAATCCCATGTTTTCAGAAAGTGAGCAGGAGGGGCTTACTTTCAGCATGTCTACCTAGCATAATGGCATATTTAATATTGTATAATGTCACTCAGGAAATATAGAAAATGAACTAGATGAACACATGTCTTCCTAAACAAAAGCAAAGAATGCTGTGATGTGAGATTCCCCACTCTGCTATGCTGTTTTACCCTAGGGTGACCATATTTTGATTTCCAAAAAAGAGGACAATCGAAAAAAAATTCGAAAAAATAAAATAAAAAATAATA
>JAEANM010024103.1:0-11222 GCA_017656035.1 Myanophis thanlyinensis
TTCCTTGACTTACAGCCATTTGTTTAATGACTGTTTGAAGTTACAATGAAAAAAAGGAACCCATGAACAATTACTGAACTTAGAACCATTGTAGGATTCCCCACAGTCACATGGTCAAAATTTTAGTGTTTGGCAACCAGCATGTATTTAGAACAGTATCCTGCGATCACATGTCATTGTTTGTGTCCTTTCCGGCCAGCTTCCAACAAGCAAAGTCAATGAAGGAAGTTGCATTCACTTAACAATCATTTGACTCACTTAACATCTGCAGCTATTCATTTAACAATTGTGGCAAAAAAAAGATAAAATCAGGTTTGATTCACTTAACAACTGTCTTGTTTAACAATGAAAATTCTGATTCCAATTGTGGTCTTGGTTAAGGACTCCCTGTATTCAATCAGCATTTGCTAGAAGTACTATCAATGTTCTGAGAAAGCAAGAAAATCAATTTTCGGATTCCTGGGTAGCTTGGAGTAAAATTTGCTCTGTCTGACTGGTGTAAAGTGAAAGAAATAATACCAGACATATGAAACCTAAAGAACATGAAAGTAAACTAGAAAAAGCTGAAGAGTAAGATTAAAATGTTATGTGAATTCTGAAATTCATTGTTCATAGAAACTGCAGCACAGTTTCTTTCACCACATTAATACTCAGGTCTGAAACAGAATCTCTAAAATTATTTAAAACATTTTAAATTCTTGTTAGAATGATACAACCATTTGAATGGATATGCATAGATGGATTCAAAGTTACTAATTTAAAAAGAAATAGACTTTAGACTTTGTATAAATATACTTAAGACTACCCTATTAAACACCCTGTGGAGTTGAAATTACAATAATGATAGTGAAAGACAATGCACACAATGCAGATGAAAAACCCTTTCGAATTGATTAAGGTCACATCTGCACAATGCAATTTGCGTATCATGACCATCTGGAAAAGAAGCATTACTTCCTGAATTGGGCCGTCCAACTTCTAAATGCCACATAACACCATGACTAGACTTAACACAACAGACTCACAGTGACAGTGCAATGTGCAATATGTACATACCGGTCGAATAATGTGTGTGTGTGTGTATGTATGTATGTATGTATGTACGTATGTATATATGTGGAAATGTATGTGAAAATGTGTCAGCCTGGGCATTTCCTGGGGTTAGGGATTTGTTTATAAGTCCGGAGATGTATTCTGTATTTGAATGTATTCTGTGTCCTGCGCTTTGTGTGATTGTACCGACGGAGGCTCATTCAATTTTGCTGTACACATGTTGTGCATTGACAATAAAGGACTGAATTGAATTGAACTGAATTCTGTTCACACTTCCATGAATTAATAGAGCTATTGTCCTTCAGTTTTCAAGAACATTTTGTTATATACTTTTTGCTGATTCAGTTAAAGTGGCCATGTGAACATCAGCAAAAAAAACAAAAAAACCCTGGAGTTGGGGGAGGAATGCATAATAAATAGATTTTTAATTGAAAATGCATGTTAGCATAATGCAGTGTGTAACAGCATTGGACTAGGGCTGGGAAACTCCACTTTCATTCTCAGTCATGAAAACTGACTAAGTTCATCCCTCAGTTCAAATACTTGCACAGTGGTTGTGAGTACAAAATAAAAACAGATTCCATGGGCATCCACAGGGGTTGAAGTGCTTTGAGAGCTCAAAGAAGAAAGATGGAAGATATAACGTAATGATACATTTAAAAAGTCACCTCTAATGTTTACACAAGCCCAGAATGTATATTAAGTAACAAACTAATCTAATAAGTAACTACTATAAATAAAAATAACACATGCTATTTAAATAGCAATAGAGTATCTCTGACTACAACAGAGGAAGCTGTAATGAAGTGAACTCTGTATGTTAATCTGTGTGTCTGTCCAGGGGCTGTTGTTGTGCCATGCTGTTTAATACAATGAAAAGTCCTTGTTCTTCACCTAATTTTCTTTAAATGAGATTTGAACTCAGCAGTCCTAGAAGATGGAGAGTTTTCCTCTGAGGCACAGAGGTGAAGTAGGATATCTGAATATTGTAACAAGAAGGCTACTACTTAAAGATGAAGTCATGCCTGTAGTTCATAGCTTCATGATGGCTTAAAGATGAAGAGGACATGGTAAGGCCAAACTGCTAAAGGCTTTAAAGGCCAAAAACACTACACAGAACTGTACCCAGCATCCTAGAGAAAATAAAATCCCACAAAGTAATGCTGTAATGAAGTCTTGTGCTCCTACAGCAGCAAAAGACTGGACCAATGTTTCTCTGAAAATAGTGTGTAGCTTCAAGCTTCAGAACCGATATTTCTGTAAAAAGGAGGGACTTGAATTATAATAAATTAATTATAATTTAATATAAATATATAATATAATTGAATAATTATAATCAATTATTATTGGTATAACCAATACCCCATTGGATCACCGTTTCAGAGATATTTCAGATTTCCTAAACAGAGACATGGAATGACCAAGGATAGGCAAAAAAGAAGTGGGAGCTGGAATGATTTCCTGCTGGCTTCCCCATTGAGTTTGTTAGTGGGAATTCTGCAGGGACCATCAGAAACCTTCCCTTTCTAGCAGACAGCTGAGTGGCTGCTGGTGGGTGGAGAAAGGAGCAAAGGATTGCAGAACTTGTTGGAAAACTGTTATAGAACCCTGAAAACAAAGATGACTTGACTGCAACACCAGCCCAGCTGCAGCCAGTAGCACTGAAACAGCCACAATTTCCCCAAATTTCATCCTCTCAGGAATGATGGGTCCCAGAATTTAGACATTTTCTGTAAATTAATGCATTTGAGATAATCTTATTTCAAAAAGAGTTGCCCTCTGGTGCATCATTCCATCCAGTTAAAGGTCATGATGAAAATTTTAATAGTGGATTTGTACTACTACTAAATTCCAAAATATATCAGATTACAATGTTGGAGCTTCATCTTTTAAAGCAGGTTATGGGAAACTGTTAAAACAATAACATGTTTTCAGAATGAATGGGCTGTTTTCCAAAGTGCTGCAATTTACTTCTAAAGGGCTTCTATTGCTTCTTCTGAAAATGTTTGAATAGTTCAAGGCTTGGCACTTGGATAGATCTCTTTGAATCTATCTTTTCTAGTGTTGGAGTAAGTACATTAGTAGCTACCATGCCAATCATGGAATGCTTTACAGTTTTCTTAAATAGGTCTGTTGTCTTTCACAGCCTCAGAAACAACATTCAATGTCACAAAGCAAGAATAGGAATATTGCGCAGCGTAGATAAACATCTAACATTCCAAATCTGCACCCAGATCTGCTTCACCTCTAGACATGGCAAGAAAATGTTGCTATTTAAACTCAACCAACAGGTTCCATTTCTTCATACCAAACCAAACAACTTTGTTTTGTTTTTTAAATGCTCAGCTTCATTCTTACATAACAGCAACATAAAGCTAAAGCTAGACAAATGTGCAAGTAAACTCTAGCTTTTTTGAAGGATGAGGCAAGGTTACAACTCTTTAGTTGTATGTACTAAAAGCTGGAGAAGCTGTAATTTTCATGACTAACATTAGTCATTAAAATGAGTAAGAATCACCACACATGTAATTATGCAATACAGTATCATCCGTGTATAGAAAATTAATTTTTATCACATTCATTTTTATCACACCTTTTATTACACTGGAAAATAAAAAAAATAGTGTGACTCACTTTATTGTGATATTTTATTGGAGGGGGTCTAAAAACCAAATCTGCAATATTTTTCCAAGGTATGCCTGTAATAGTTCAGCAATAATATGAATGATTAAATTAAGAGTCCCCCAAATGATTAGACTAAAATTTAATCAAGCCAACCATTTTCTTCCCTACCAGCGATCCAAAATGTCTTCAGAAATCTTAATAGAAGATTATAAATTCAAAAGCCTCCTCTTGAGCACACCATACTCAACAGTACCATATTTGGCCATTAGTAACTGATACTCCATTTGACTGGGGCTGAATTATTTTCAAGAGGGTTTCCATTTCTCAGAACTGTTGAACAGACTCTCGATTTGGCTCAAGTTCTATCCATACTTCACTCTGCAGCATTTTAGGAGCCTTTTGCCAGTATTTTTACAGGTAGCTCTTCACTTATGACCACAGAGTCCACAATTTTTGTTGCTAAGTGAAACATTTGAGTTTTGCCCCAATTTATGACCTTTCTTGTCAGTCATAAATGAGTCAGTTGCCTATCATCTGAAATTTGATTACATGACCATGGGGATGCCACAAATCAAGTGTGAAAAATGGTCATTACTTTTGCAGTGCTGTTGTAACTTTGAATGGTCACTACACAAACTGTTGTAAGTTGAGGACTAGCCCATAAAAGAGCCTATAGTGCCTTTAACCCTAAATCAATTTTAGCCTGTGTCTAACTCCAGTTAGCAGTGCTAGCAGGTATTACATTCAGTGGAATTTAGGCTTTGCAACCTTCGCACCAATGGGAAAACCTTGTTTATCTATATCCCGCCTTTCATTCTGAGAATCTTTATTTTGCATCTTCCCGTTGTAATCCTCTGTATACATTTTCTCCCATGCTTCTGGTGTAAAATAACGCTTTTTTAATTTGCTCTCGACTCAACGTCAAGGCTGCAATACCGTAAACACCAACACTGGGTAAGATGGAAATAATACTCTACGCCCTAAAACCCCTCCCTTTTTACGAACATGGCGACTTTGGTTCTACAGTTAAACTAACATCCGCCCGGCAGAAAGATGGCTGATCTGCTTCCTCCACGTCGAAGCGTAATGGTCGTTCGGGCGTAATCACGTCGCCCCCTTAAGAAGATCCTGTGAGTCGACAACCAGGCGGCAGTTCGTGATTGGTAGAGGCGGGGTCACGTGAGACAACTGGGACTTTGTTGGCGGAAATAGCTGGGTGAATAATAGCTAAGTAGGAGGTGAGTGTTTTTGAGTCCCGCTGCACAACGTAGGAACTTAGTTCAGACGAGTTTTCGCTTATTATTCCTGGTTTCCTCCCAACATTCCCTTTAAAAATCCTCCAAAGAACGCCTTTCGCCGTTAGGAAAAAGAAAACTGTGTTAACTTATTGCAAATTATCCAAAGATGCCTGCATGGATTTACCTTCAGTCCGTTATTTGATTCTGGGGTTGGAGAATTATAATACTTCGATATAATCTTTAATTTCCTACAGTGCGGGCTTATCTCCCGAAGGAAATGCTGGGTAGGGTTGCTTCTTTGTAATTGTACAATCGGCAGGGGATGGGGACTTTAACCACAACGAAAACTTTGGAAGGGCAAAGTTTTTGTCGCCTGCAAAATCTTAAAAGAAAATATCATGCCAAGAAAAAGGGTGATTTCTACATAAAACTGCATAGATTGTATTTGCATATTGTGGTTAGCTAGAAATTAGGTTACCTAGTTATTTGGTTGGCTTGGTGAGCTATATGAATCTAGTTAATTGTTTTTTTGAATAAACACATTTTATTGTTTCAAGGGCTTTTAAGTGACTCCAGTCATTCCAACGTTAAGCACAGATAGATAACTAGAGGAAAACAAGTTAGTATTTTCCATGCCTTTGTTTGAAAGGCTAAAAGTATTGTAAACAGCACCTGACAATAATTAAAATTTAGACTGGTAACCACTGTTGCCATATATGTCAGTCTTTTCAAAATTAACTTAATTTAAGAACATATGCATTTGCTTCATTAAACAAGAATTTGATAATTTATTTCTTCTTGAGGAAATCAGTAAGAACTTTATTTTTAAAAAGCAACATAGAAAGAAGGGGTTGTTATTTTAATCAGTTCTGAAAGAGTTCTCAGCCTTAAAGGGTGTGTGAGAGATTGTGCATAGTGGTACAGAATATGAACCGCTAAATTCAGGTCTCCCGATGCGGAAAGTTTTCGTTTGGTTCCATGGTATTCCTTTAAACATGAAGAACATGTTTCTGAGTTACCATAATAAAAGCATAGATATAATTCAAAAGCATGGAAATAAAGACAAATGGAAATATTTGTGATGTAAAAAATGATTTATCATAAAGTTCCTTAAATGTTTTCCTCTGTTCCATTGTGATGCAATAATAATCTTCCCCTAGCTAGAAAGATGCAAGATTGGACTACTAAAGAAAGAAGCACAACAAATGCTACTCTAAAAATTCCAAGTTTAGCTCTCAATACTTTGCTGTTTTTTTTTTAAATTGTTGAATTAGTTTTCATTTCTCCTTTTCCTGTGTATATTTTTATATAGTCTTGGTCTTATGCAAGTAAAACCATAAAAAGAAGAAGTCTGAATAAAAATTAGGCACACTTGTTCTTGCAATTGATTTATATACTCAAAGCATATCCATAGTATGACTCCTTGGCATAGAATCATTAAAAAAAAACCACAAATCCAGCATAGATTATGTTATATTATATATTGCTAATAAATATACATTGCTGAATTTGCTCAAATATATTAGAGATTGTATTGGCTTCCCAATGTTTACATGCCAAGGAAATGAATTTATATATAACTAAATCAACTAAATCAAAATTATTTACCATTTTTTCTTACAAAAATATTTACCCTGAAAACAAATAGAAGGAAGCAGAACATAATTATACAAGTAGTAACTACAGCAACCCAAACTACATTTAACTTCATTGTTTCAAATAGCATATAATCTGTCAGAATGTTTTTGGTTCAAAATTTATTTTAAGAAAATACTCGAATTATGTCTCTTAAACAGTAGAATCTACTGCATACTTATTATCTTTTCTTAGTGAAGAACTGTGCCATGCCCCAAAATGCACTGATAAAAGTCATTGCACTGGAGAGTAATTTTGTGGAAAGCTGCTCCCATGGAAGTGAGAAAGGAAGACCTTCACCAGTTGAATGGCAGAATAATTCTGTAGCCTATAGTGCAAGTAGAACAGACATATTTTCTATAAACTAAATCCTCCAAAGCTAAAACAGCCCCAAAATCAGTATCATTACTGATGTTTTCATTACAGATAGCCAGTGCAATAAATCACCTGTAACTGGAAAATATTTAATCATCCAATGTAGTTTGAATTACAGATTACTTACATTGTATTCAATATTTTCCATCTTAAAATCAAATTAATGTATTAACCTCTCTTAATAGGAGTTTGCCTTTGGAACCAAACTCTTAAATCTATAAAGGATGGAAGGGTGTTCAGTAAAGTTTCCTTTCCTTTTTAAGTAAATTATTGAATGTAGACTTGTAATATGAAAAATAAGAGTTATAAGTCAAATTGTTGTGTTCATTTACGAAGACTTTGGTCATAAAGGACCATTTTTCAGCCTCTTGATCTCTGGTCTTCTTGTTTTAGCTACTTACTGTAGTTGCTGCAGCATTGGATGAATTTCATAATAGATAACTTCTAACCAGAATCTGCTTGTTTGTTTGCTTATTTATTTGTATCTGTTTATTTTTTATAAATAACTCAAGATGGCGAACACACACAATACTCCCTTTTCTCCTATTTTCCCCACAACAACTCCTGTGAGGTAAGTTGGACTAAGAGGGAGTGACTGGCCCAAAGTCACTCAGCTAGCTTTCTTGCCTAAAGTAGGATTAGAACTCACAGTTTCCTGCCTTCTAACCTGGTGACTTAATAACTAAACCAGACTGGTTCTCCAGTTTGAGTTCTCCCCAATACAGTGAACATAAGTAGTAGGCTCCAGACAAGTAAGGTTGATCCGTTTTCCATCATTACACACTGCAGTAACTGATGGAGAGAATAAGGAAATGGTTATGCTAGATCAGAGTTAGTGAATGTCCACGATATGGTGGGAATAAAGAATTTTTCTTTCTTGCCAGAGTATTGAAAGAAGATAGTTCAGGGCATATTTTTGAGGTATGCAGTTCTTTGGACGACTTGTCCATACTCTGAACAATGTCACCCAGTTGTTTACAAACCCTCACCGGGTAAAGGAGGTATCCCTGACAGAATATACTTCTCGGAACCTTGTTAAACAAGATGATAGGATATTCCTGTATGAAAACAGTTCAGCTCGATCCTGGGACTGTCTGCTTATTAACCCTCAGAATCAAAGTTCTGCCTTACGGTAAGTAACAGATTTTTAATTATTTTTTTTTACCTTTTATCTGTTCATATGGGAGTTTGAAAACAGAGAAATATGGACATTCTCAAGTCCTCTAGACAAAGATATGAATGATGGCTTGGAAGGCATGTAAAGGAACAAATATGCTTCTGTTTCTGGTTGCTATAAATGAGCTGACACAGAAACAAAAAGAATTGGATTTGTTCTTAACCACTTTAGAAAAGGTGGTTTGTTCTTTGGAAACCTACAAAGAAATTAATATGTGCTTCAACACTACTAGTTTCTTAGTGAGGCATTACATAATTTTGCAGCCCAATATCTTTGGGATTATGTATATAGAAAACATTTCTTCTATCCTTTAGTAGGGGGTACATGATGTGAAAGAATAAAGAAAGAAAATATTTAAATTTCTGTTGCCATGTAATTTTATATTTGTGAATGATTATTCAGCTCTCTTGTTTCATATTCTTTATGCTTATAATCAGCTCTTTGTAATAAAGTCTATATGGAACTGCCTTTGAAATAGAGGTGCCCCAATTTCTATTCTCTCAAATTTCAGGATTTGGGGTGATTTTCTTTTTGTTTTGTAGCAGATGCATTAACTTCCAGTTTATTAAAGCCATGGAAAGGTTATAAAAGTTCTAAAACTATTTCCTCTGTAGGCTTTTTCAAGTTGACAGTGAATCAAGTGCATATGAATATTTTGATCTGTATGCGAAGCTGTTGCGTCCCTTCTATGAGAGCTATCATGATCCTTTGCCTCTGGAAACTTGGCAACAGCTGACGGACTGTTTGCGAAGTCACCCCAGCTGGTCATTAGCGCACATAGCTGTAGAGTGTGGACTTCTGGGAAGCTTCCGACACAATCTCATTCTGAGGTATGATGTGGAATGGCTCTTTTGTACCACACCGATTGACATGGGCACAAACCCCCCAAACATCTCTTGTGGAGTGATCAGATTTGAGCTGACAAATAGCAGAAGAGATCTTAGAGTCATGGTTTATAACTTGGTGATAATATCAATGAACGCACACCCACAGGCAGTCCTCAGCTTACAACCACAATTGAGCCCAACATTTCTGTTGCTAAGTGAAACATTAGTTAAGTGAATTTTGCTTCATTTTATCACCTTTCTTGCCACAATTGTTCAGTGAATCGCTGAAGTTCTTAAGCTAGAAACATGGTTGTTAAGTGAATCAGGCTTCCCCATTGACTTTGCTTGTTAAGAGGCTGAAAAAGGGATCACATGACCCTGGGATACTGCAACCGTCATAAATACGAATCAGTTGCCAAGTGATCTGAATTTTGATCACGTGACCATGGAGATGCTTCAGGGGATGTAAGCATGAAAAACAGTCATTAATCACTTTTTTTCAGTGCCATTGTAACTTTCAACAGTCACTAAATGTACCTGTACATTTACTGACTACCTATACTGGGAAAACAAAAGAGATTCATTTTGGAATCATTGGTAAGGGAACTGAAAATAAAACAGCTAATATATAAATCTGCAAAAAAAAAAAGAACTCAAATATAAGTGGTTAGGGCAGTTATTCTACAAGAAAAAGCCGCAGGGTTTGAATCCCCTCCCGCACTTTAGCAGAGATGGGTCAGCAGACTCCTGATAGAATCCTCTACTAAAACCAGGCTTGGAGAAAGACATGTTTTTCTCTCTCCATCCCACTTTTAACTTAAAACTCAGGTTCATCCATTAAAAATGTATGAAGATTCAAGCCTAATAAAAAGTATTAAAATATAATTAAAATGTGGCATTGCTGCCATGAGTTGTACTGATGGCTGCCAAATCAGATGGTTTTTAAAAGGGAGGGAAAAGACAAAAATGGGCTTTTGATGATTGTTGTTACCTTCCGGGCCAACCGCTAAGAAGTGATGGTGGAAAAGACTTCCAGCCTCCTCCACTGTCTCTTAAATTCCCAAGTGCATATTGTTAGGCAGCATATGACAGAGAATGCTGGACTGGATGGACTATTGGCTTGACCCAATAGATCCATCTGAACATTTCTTAGAGAAATCACAAATTTCCAATTTTTGACCTTATTGCAGATTATTCAGAAAGCTACTGCAAAATAACAATGTGTCTGTCTTCCACTCATGGGGTTCAAGGTCTACAGCGGTGGTGGCGAACCTATGGCGTGCATGTCAGAGATGGCACTCAGAGGCCCAGCTCACCTCCACCACATTTCTCCATTGTGTTTCTCGCTGTCGTTTGCAGGGAAACAGAAGTTTCCCTGCAAACGACAAAACAGAAGCTTGCAAAAGAAAAAGATGTCGCCTCTTGCAGAGCTGCCGATGTTGTGATGCCCCGCCTCCCGCTGGTCTTCGGTTCTCCACTGGGTGCACACACGGGCGCATGCATGCATGGGCGAGAGAGACTTGCAGTTTGGGCACTCGGTCTCTAAAAGGTTCGCCATCACTGGTCTAGAGTCTCTGGTGTTCTAGCTCTTCAATAAAAATGCTGTGATTTTTAAAGGATTTTTTCTGTCATATTGAAAATTGTAGTGGAAACACAAATGCTTTGCAAATGTATAACAATTAATTTTGTAAAATGGCCTGAATCATAATAAATAGAAGAACAGCAGGATTGAAAAATCAGATAATGACACAATTTTTTGAAAAAAAATGTGTTGGGTAGGCCGGTTTGTACATAGTACTGCATACCTAGCATTACTCTGTCTTTGTTTTAGCTGCATAAATAGCAACAGTTCTGACAATGAATGCACCCCACTTCACTTAGCCTGCCAAAAAGGTGATTTTGAATGTCTGAAGGAGCTGATGGAGGAGTGTCATGCCCGTGTTGATCTTACAGACAAAAATGGAGAAACTGTCTTCCACTATGCTGTTCGAGGAAGCAACCCAAAGATTATAGAGGTGAGGGTTTAAGGAGTCTCCCACTTGCAGTAAAGTCTCTTTGTCTCTTATCTCTTTCTGGGAGTGCAGGAGAAGCAGAAGCTTGCATCCATGCATCTATCCAGAGGTGAAATTCAGCAGGTTCTAGCAGGTTCGTTAGAACTGATAGTAAATTTTCTAAACGGTTCGGAGAACCGGTTGTTAGAAGAAATCTCCTTTTATTTTTTTCTACTTTACAGGGTTAATCCTGTAAGGAAGGCAGGAAAGAAACATTCTGGTGGTGTTTCTAGCCTAATCT
>JAEANM010024106.1:0-11221 GCA_017656035.1 Myanophis thanlyinensis
AGGAGGAGGAGGAGGAGGAGGAGGCAGGAGTAGGGGAGAGAGAGAGAGAGAGAGCAGAAGTCAAAGATGGATTGTCCTCATAGCTACATAATTCTACAGATGTTAGCAGTGCTTAACACATCAGCCATGCTTGCCACCCCGTGGGCCTGGGGGTGATTGTTGAGGCCACCCTCCCTCTGTATGCTGTGTGCTCCATCATCTCTCCCATTGTGGACATTTTTCTTTAGTATGGGTTTGTCAGCAGCTGTATTTGGGGGTGGGAAATGACAGAGGGGCTCGGAGAACCTCCTCCTCCAGGTGCGTATGAATTGTAGACATTGGTTTTGATTTTGCAAATTATGGAATCAGAGATGAGAACAAGAGCAGCAAGGACTCAAGTCCAGCTGTTCTGAAGCTCTCTATATCATGTTTTTATCTAGTCTGTAACAGCATATCCTGCATCAAGGTTCACGCTGTTTTCCCACTTAATGTAAGCAACCGAGCAATTCATAGATGCAAGTGAAGCATGTCAACAATATTTAGTTCTCGTCACTTTTTCTTCAATGCCTTCAGCATACAGCATTGGCTTCATCTCCAGATAAAGCCAAAAACAAGGGGGCCAGCCCTTAAAATCTACCCAATTCTATCCTATCTTTTAAAGTAATTTAATAACTGCTTCCTACCCTATTACAGGAGAACATTCACCGGGAGACCAAGACAGGCTGTCAAACTTCATTCACTGCTGGAAATCCTGGGACTTTTTGGTTGAGTTATTTCGGTGTACAATGAGATGCTGATCGCTTCTTTTCCTAGGTTGCTCTCTTCTTAAAGTGGGATGGATGGATGGATGGATGAATGGATGTAGTATTGGCTCAAAAAAGGCCAGCCTGAAGTAAAGGTCGGGGTAATGCCTCTCATTTCATGTATAAAAACTGTCCATAACAATGTTTCTCAACTTTGGCAACTTTAGGAATTGAAATCCACACTGCTTTAAGTTGCCATGGTTGAGAAACACTTGGCAGAAGATGGGTGGACAGAGAAATGTTGTAGATTAAAAAAAAATTAAATCATACTTCAGCAATCCAATACAATTTTGAATAATAGGCTGGTGTAAAAGGAAGGGGAAGTAAGACCATGTTTAGAAAGCATGCTTACTTTATCAATTAAATACCTTTAAATTGCCTTTATGCAAAGATTTGATTGCCTTTGTTTTTTGAGCTTACTGCAACAGTTCAAACCCAGGTTTGCTAATGATGGTTCAATGTATTCTGCATACCCAGAAAATGGCTCAATATAGCCAGTGAGTAAAACATGTGTTGAAAATAGCTGACTGTATGTATTCAGACATTTTCCTATTGCTTGGCAACTGCCGTACTCTGTCAAATGATAGGGATAGTTCTTTACAAATTGCATTTTTGAACCTATGACAAGAATAAATGTCTTTTGTTTTTCTTATCATGTTTTCTAACTAAAATAAAACAGCGAGAAACTCCTTTGTTTGGAAAGACACTTGCTCTGGGTGTTTTTCTGATCCTTCATTTGATAAAACTCTTCTTTATACCTTCTGATAATTAATGCTCATTTCTTCTCTAAAGAAGATGTAATGAATATACCATACTTGAGCTTTTTCTCTGAAGGAAAAATATGTTGTTCTAGGCATCCTGTCTTCTTATGTGTCTAACCTTAAGGAGACATTTTAGCTCATTGTTCATGCAAGGGCTGGCTGAAAGGACACAAAATATGCAACCCTTTTTCTTATATTGTCTCCTGCCACTAAAACAGAGTTTGCCAAGATCAAATCCTTTTTAGCTTGGCAGTATTTGATGTAAAGCTACAGGAACTATACTAGCCCTATAAAAAGAGTATGAAATTATAAACATTTATCAAGCATGCCATTTTTTTAATTTAAAAAATTTGAGCAATCCTATCCATGTTTACTAAACATGTTATGATAGCTTACTCTCAAATAAGAATAGATAAGATTCTATGTAGGTATTATAATGCCTAATATTGAATTACAAATATGTTGATTCCATTGGTTCAGGGCAAGGATAAGTAACCTTTTCCAGCTGATAGAGGTATTCAGAAAGCTGACACACACAAAAACTGCTGCAATTGAGCATAGCTACCCATTCAAAGCACAAACAACTTTTAAAAAACTGTAAGAGGCTTGAGATAGTTCTCCAAAAGCTCCCCTAATGTGACCCAGAATCAGTCCACCGCTTCTTTTTGTCTTTTTCCCCCAAGCAAATAACCACTGTTTCAGACAAATCAATAGATTTTGACTATCATCATTTATATTTTGTTTTGAATGCCTACTGAGCCCATTTAATGTCTAGAGTTATTTATATAAGTAAAAATAATGATGAGGGAAATGCATTATATGTTGGTTTACTTCAAAGACTTCCTTGTTGGTAGGAAGATAGCAACAATATGTTGGCTTGCAAGGTATTCTCTAAAGCAGAGCTCTTAGTTTGCACTGGATTGTTTAAGCATGGGGTAAAACTAGGTTTTGTTGCCCTTGTAGTATACTGAACAAAGTCCATCAAAATTGATGGACACTGTATTTTATTATTAACAGAGCAAGTGGCAAGGGTATTGTTAAAACTGGTAGTTAGGTGACAAAAGTCATAAGCAGCACAGATCAGCATCTATGGAACCACATGGTGATAACCGTGGCAAATGGAAGGTTGTGACTTGGAATGGAAGCGAGTAGACAGCAAAAACAGGAAATAACCATGAAATGAAAGAAAAAAAATAGATATGTTGTATGTTTGGGAATCCAAGAGAAAGGTGAAAAACATAATAGACATGAATGGAGATGGTTTGATCCTGACCAGATGAGGTGATGAATACATGCAAGGAAGTGAAGGTGTAGGTTTAGTTATAAATGAAAGAGTTGATATGAATGTTGGAAAGCATGAATTGGTATGTTCCAGATTGTTGTGACAATGTACAAAGTAGGAATTCAAAGGATGGTGATAGTTGTATGCTATATCCTAATAAACAGCAATAGTAGAAGCGTTAGGAATGAATATGGAGGACATTGTACAATAGTCAATATGGATGTGATATCAGTGTTGGGAAACTGACTGTTAGGAGACATGAACAATTGTTTACTAAGAATATTAAGAACATTACTAAAAGATACAAAGATGAAGATGAGAGGTTCTCCATATGGAAAGTAACACTTTTTAATATGCTCAGGAGAGCATCTGTTTTGGGGGGGAGTGAACACAGAATAAAATAAATAAATGAAAGAATCTGGATTGAAGGTAGAACAATTGCAAGGAGAGAAAATATAAGTCCTGTGTGGGAAAGTATTAAAAGATTAATCTATTTTTTAATACTTTCCCACACAGGATTTATAGTAAACTCTCAATGACACAGGAATAGAAAAGGTAAAAAAAGACAATGTGGAAACTGCTTGGGAGAGACTGAAAAAATGTTATAGAGGTGTGTGTGGAATTAAACTAATGGGAAGCATGACAAATGATATTAGATGGAACAATAAAATGAAAAAAGGCGATAAATTCAGGGGAAAAAATGCCTTAAAATGCTGCTGAAAATCAAACTTGAGAGTAAAGCAATGAATGATAGAGAAAAGAATAGTTGCAATGAGCAAGGAACAGTTAAGAATAAAAGAGGAAAATTGGAGAACAACTTACTGTAGATGGAAATAAACAATTTGGAGATGGGTAAAGAACCTCCAGCAAAGTGAATGCAATTAAAAATAAAATTATCTTTGATGTGAAACCGAATTGAAGGAATGTTAGGGAGAATTTAAATATTTCTGTGGAAATGATATAAGTCAAACAACGGAAGGGAAATTCATGCTATAAATGGTAGGATCCAAGAGAAAAAATAATGATGAAAAGAATAACTTACAGTAGATGAGAATATTGAAAAACGGTGACATTGCAGGTGTAGATAGCACAACTGGGAAAATATAATAGGAATGTAATTTGCTTTTGAATTAGCTATGGGATCTGGTGAAAGTGTAAGTGAAAACTAGATCTATTCTTGTGCCTAATGATTGGAAGACTGCTGTCATCATTTCTCTTTATAAAGGGAAAGTTAGTCAAGAGTAAAATGCAGAAATTTTAGCAGGGTGAGTTAAGTGTGCTGGGAAGATCTAATCGAAATGGTAGAAAGAAGTGCAGTGTGGTTTTATGCCAGGCAGGATGTTTTGCTCCACAAAAGATCATTGAGAAATGTGGCAAAGTTTATAGTACCTTTGTTGATTAAGAGAAAATCTGTAATAAGAAGAGTACAGCAGGCTTGGATTATGGAATGCTTTGTTTTACTAGACTGAGCACTGCAGAATGGTAGCTGAATGTGGTCAGAGTGATACATGATGAAACTGAGGCATGCATGAAGTAATAATCTTTCCTGAGTTGGCTATCATATGTATGGACCATTAAATAAGGAGTAGTTGTGTTGTATCTTGGTGTATGAATGTGTTAAACGTTGTAGAATGATGGGAATGTGGATGGGGGAAAATGAAGACATACAATGGCTGTCTGCATTGGTCGATGACATGCACAATTTTGAATGGATTATTGGCTTCTTTGACCAGGCTGTGGTCAAAGAATTTTTTCTTCTCATATATCCTTTAATTAATATAACTTTATAGCAATAGCTGGCATAATTCCCAAGATCAAAATACTAAAAACTAGAGGAAGCCTTGTGTAGCAGACCTTGCCCTCCAAATATTTGGCAACTGAAAAAGAGAATGATGCTATCTCAATTGAACATCTATTTGGTCATTGTGTTGCCATAAATGTCTTTAATGAATCAGAATTTAAATGATTATTGGAATCTGGAAACATTTAATAGCAAGCTAAAAACCCACAATCCATATAGATTTCATGTTTCATATTATTGTTTAGCAACCTACTGATTTCAAAATGCTGTATTTTCAAGAACATTGTGATCATTGAGAAATGTAGTATGGGATTTCACAGCTTTAGGGCTCAGTGGGTATATTGGAACTTTGGAAACCATATTATGGGCATTGCCACAATATAATTGCCAGGGTGGATGTAACCAGCTACAAAAGACTCCTATAACAGAAGGCAGACAGACCACTGGGATGCAGTGGCCCATTCCCCAACAGGTAGCTGGATAGACACTCAGGAAAATGTTAGATACATACTAACTTCTGAAGATTGTGTTTAAGACCCAAGATGTAGTTCTATATGTCTGTAGATAAGGCTTACTTTTCTCCTGGTTATTTTCAGCAAGGGAATATAAAGACCTAGCAATGGTTTCTATGTTATTCTTTACCCACCAACCTCTGAATAGTGGCAATATGATATATCTCACTTCTGCCCATACATTGTCATTAAAACTTGAGATCACCACCTTTTATGTATCCTGGAAAGGAAAATTGTTGTGCAGAAGTATGAAGAAAGAACTATAATGTCCAAGTAGATGGCAGTTCCTTCTGAACCTAACCTCAATCTCATATCCCCAAAGTAGAATGACAGAAAGAAGTTTTGCAGCTCCATTTTTCATCAAGGCATTGAGCACTGCATTGTATGACCTTTGTATATTATGAGGAAACGAGGAAATAGTAACTCTGAACCATCAATAAAAGACCCCTCTTCATTTTATAATTGAAGATGAGTAGATCTCAAGGTGGAATCGCCCTGAGATAATGCCTATGATCTGATAAAGAGACAATTGATAGTAAAGATCATCCTGTTGTATTCCACAAAGAAAATAGAACCTCAGTTAAGCGCTCATGTCATCAAAATCTTACTTTTCAAAAAAAAAAAAAAGATCCACAAAAAACTTGTTTTATGTTTAGTTTGCCATCGTTTGATAGTACTCCGGGGCGGTGGTGGTGAGGGGAACAGTCCCTTTTTCTGGGTGAAGGGAGAAGGAATGATGCTTCCATGAATCTTATACTTGCACATAGGCAGTCACTTTCTCTTCTAAATACAGAGTAAGACCAAAGGAGTGGGCCTTTCCTTCTCCTTTCATGTAGTGGAAAAAGGAAGGTCTTCATTCCCCTAAGCCAGGGGTGGGCAATTGTGGCTCTTTTATGACTTGTGGACTTCAAATCCCAGAATTCTTGGGCAAGGCAACCTAAATAAAATGGAGGAAACATTTGAAAAGGGTTTCTTACACTTACCCCTCACAATGTTTTCTCCGTTTTATTTAGATTGCCTTGCCCAGGGATTCTGGGATTTGAAGTCCACATGTCATAAAAGAGCCACAATTGCTCACCCCTGCCCTAAGCACTATTCCTGGACATTATCCATTTTGCCAGAGTGTGGAGGGAGTGTGCAAACAGAGACCAAAGAGTAACTACCATATTACTTTGCATTTGATAACTATGGGCTTCTGGGAGAGGTATGCAAAACTGAAGACAATTATGTAAAAGTGATGCATGTTACTGCAGCAAAGATCAATGAATCGGGGAGTGGACAGATTCCTTGGATCCTGTTTGGATAAGGAGAAGATAAGAAATAGCCCACATGATCTCTGGTCATCTGCTCCTCATAAGGAAACTGTGGGACAGTGATTTTCCACAGGTTTGAATGCCAGGGAACTACAGGATTAACAATCTTGCATTTCCAGTAGAGACTTTTAAATATCACTAAGTTCACAACCTCACTTTCTAATCACTTTTTGAAATTGTTCATTAGCTACTTCTAAGCTATTAGACAGCTTGAAATTTGAAACCACCAGGTATGTCTGCTTTCAATCCTGAGGGGGGGAAAATCAGATTTTAATCATAAGCTTAAGAATTTAAAGAATCTGAAGCAAAACTTTAAATAAGATTTTGATTGTAGAAAATTGTAAATGGATTAACTGTACAAAGAAAACTGGAAAATTGAAAGTTTTACAATAAGAGTTGGTAATTAATTATAAAGTACAATGTGCTTTTCAAGGGAAATAAATTCTACTTTGGCTTTTACAAGATATGACATAAACAAGCAATTTCATGATTTCAAAAACTGGACATTAGAGGGACAAACAATTTTAGGTGGAGGGAAAATATACAGACCTATAAGATAATGCAAAATGCTAAGACAGAAAAAGTATTGGAGACTTTTGAAAAATGGAATCAGGAAATACAGTAGTAGCCACAATATCAACAATGGCAGTAATAATGTCTGCTTCTATGGAGAGATTATGACCAAGATGTTATTGAAGAATCAATTAATATAAAACTAATTTTATCTGTCATGATAGAGATGACAGCGAAAGTGGATTTGCAACTGTCAGACCAAATGAATGGCTTAGAAAAAGATGCTTCACAGGATTTAGAAAAGAAACAGGTTTAAAATAGAAATGCAACTGCAAACCAAACACTATATACCTGGATAATCTTTTTCCTTTTGGCTTTCCAAAAAAGGCTTGCTAATGCCTTGAAGAACTTTGTGTGATGGGACAAAGAAGAAATATCAAATCCAATGACAATATTTGTATAAAGTAAAGATTAATAATGCTAGAAGGAAAAGACCATAAAGCTGAACTATTTGATCAAGGTTAAACAAGGCATATTGTTACTTTCAACAATCCTCCATGGACTTTCTGCTGATGGCGGGACTAAAAAGATGTTTTATATATTTATTTATAGATAAAACATAGGATGAAAAGATAAATACTGGTAACTTTAGAAAAAGTTACTAGAACCATGGTGGCACAATGGTTACAATGCAATATTGCAGCCCACAGCCTGGAGTTCACTCTGCCCACAGCCTGGAGTTCAACCCTGATGGGGCTCAAGACTGACTCATCCTTCCATTCTTCCAAGGTTGATAAAATGAGGAGCTAGATTGTTGGAGGCAATATGCTGACATTGTAAGCCACTTAAAGAGGGTTGTAAAGTAGAGGTCTCCAACCTTGGCAATTTTAAGACTTGTAGACTTCAATCCTCAGAATTCCTCAGCCAGCATGTGTTGGCTAAGGAATTCTGGGAGTTGAAGTCCATGAGTCTTAAAGTTGCCAAGGTTGGAGAGCCATGCTGTAAAGCACTATGAAGCGGTATATACTCTAAGCCTAAGTGCTGTTGCTATTGCTACTACATTTGTTTATATACTTTTTTTTTCTTATACTGTATTTTCTTTCTTCTTGCATGTTTTACTCCTATTTTCTCTAAGTTAAGTTTGCAGTAGATTTTGCTATTATAATCAATATTCTTAATGAAATTGGAGTTACCTTTGATAACTGCATTCAAAAGCATGCAAATTTAACCCTCATCCATTCTGTTTCCTACTGCGTAATCCTTCATCTATTTTCCCTCCTCTTCAGTGTCAATGCCTTGCACAAACCCTCACCTTCTCCATTCCTTGGAAAGCAATAGCATCCTGTCCTAGAATACTTACAGTATCCTCTGTGCCATGAATGACTCTATCCAGGAGGAGCTGGTTGAGAAAACTGGTCCTCTCCTCTTCCTCTGGTGATTCATCCCGTTTCCCACACCTTTCAGTGCCTTTCTTGTGCTTTCCCAGAGCTAAAGTGCCTGCATTAAATCTCAACATTGTGACTTGGCTCCTACAAAACCAGATTCTGAAAGGCAACAGCCTATGGCACAATTACCCACTGTATTAATTGTGGGGCAGGCAGAGCCCAGGGCATACAAAGCAGTCTGTTGTTGAAGTATGGTTTTTAGTGGCTTAGAAGCAGTACCAGGCATGCTCAGTTGGCTCTCAGACTGTATTGTCTGTTGGCATTAGCTTAGCTAGATGGGGCAGCTGTTGCTCTGGCAACATTTGACATATAACACAAACATTCAGCTCTAGTTTTACCAGTTCAAAACAGGTAAGGCGAGGGTTATATTTTTTATTTAGTTTGCACGTTTCTGAATCGCCCACCTCCCTCAAAGAGGGACTCTGAGAGACATATAATAAAATGTTAAGATATAAAGCAGTGTATATAAATAAAAATAAAAATTTTAAGGAGACAAGGGATTAATATTAGTTAAAAGGTGAAGGGAGGACTTTCAGGGGATATATTCAGAGATGTAATGTGGACTGTTGGCATAGATCCAACCAAGTTTGGGCTTCTGTTAAGAGTTAGTTTAGCAGGCAAGGAGAGTTTATTTACCATTTCCTAAGAGTTAAATCCAGTGCACTCAGGGTGACACTGTGAGTAGCTGTAAACCATTTTGATGTTGGTTACTCTGAAATCATGATTCTCCAATGAAGCCACATAACACATAACAATCTTTTTGCCTTCTTTTTTTCCTGGCTAGGCCTTCCCTGCTCCTGCATGCATCCAAACAGTGAACTGACCTTTTCTCCACTTTTGTTCAATCACTTAAAGTATTTTTTTTTAATTAAGGATTTGGATGAAGAGATGAAGGGAATGAATAGTATGAAATCTGCAGATGATGCAAAACCGATGGAATACATATTTTAGAAAAATATCCAAAGGCCATTAGAACAATGGCCTCTAAATAACAATGTAATTTAACAGTGACCAATGGCAATTCTTCATTTAGCAAAAATATAGGCTAGAAACACACGTTTGGGAATAGAACACACAAAGAATTAATGGGGTGCTAGTGCAAGCTAATTATGAGTGAATAATGAAATGGGGCTGCAGGGGAAAAAAAAGGCAAAATGCCCTTTTAGGCTGCACTGTTAAGTTTCAAAATCACAGGAAACAAGACTTCCATTTATTCTGAATGGATTTGGAACAACTTTATCTAGCAATACTGAATCAGAGTTGTAGTACCACATATCTCGAAGGCAATAAAGTGAAAAAGGCTCCAGATATCTCCAGTCACAGCTAGGAGGCGGGAAAAAAAGGTTATTCTAATAAAACAAAGATGTCCTGTTTCTCGGTTTCACTTGTCTCCTATTTGTTCGGAATCAGGTTACTCTAAAGCAGGGGTGTCAAACTCGCATTCTCATGGCAGTGTCACGTGACCTGTTGTGACTTTTCCCCCCCCCCTTCGCTAAACTGGGCATGGGTGTGGTCAGTGTGTGACACATCCGGCCCGTGACCCGCAAGTTTGGCAGCTCTAAAGGGATGAGTATAATTAATCTATATATAAACAAATGGATGTGTGTGTTCCAGCATACCTCTGGAACGCCTCCACCAATTTCAACCAAACTTGGTACACTGATTTACTCTCTGAAAACAAATAGTGGTGGTAAGAAACCCCTAGGTGTGGGTGTGTTTGCGTGTGTCTGAGCTTGCGCTCGAGGCAGGTCAAGGGGAGCTCGGTAGAACACAGAGGTAGCCTCACCGATTGGCTGCAGCGGGTCACGGAGCAGAGCGTGGCTTAACTGCCAGGGTTTAATTTAATTTAATTTAAAAATTTATATACTGCCCCCTCTCCCAAGGGTTGGATCATGTGGTGTGGAAGCTGATGGTGGCAGTGGGAGACACATAAACTTAAGAGGCCGTCTTTCACGAGAGGGTGAGTGAGCCTCTTGCCTTCCCTTATGGAAGGTTGGGTGTAAGGTGAAAAAGAGGGCAAAGTGAGGGAAAGAAAGGTGGCTCATGGTTCACACTATAGATATAATCCATTCCTTTTCCTGTCTAATACAGGATTGGGATAAATAAATACCTAGACAATGCCGGGTTATCAGCCAGTGCCAAATAAATATGGATGATTTCCGCCTACTATAGGGCAGGCTTCAAATGCTCCCTATCCAGCATCCCTTTGGTAAAATTGAGTTATAACTCTTATGATACTTGTCTTCAGTTCCCTTTGCGAATGTGAATGGATCCCTCCTTGAGGCTTCTCCATGCACTCTCACACCACCCTTCATAGTCGTAACATTAACATGTTACACATTTATTTTTTTAACAATGGGCTTCTAGGAGTCCCCTCTAGAATAATCCTGGGGAGGCTGATACAGAAGATAAAACATTTAGACAGGAACAAGGTCCTTAAACTGCCCTTTCAATTTAGGGTAAGCTTTTCACAACATACTTCTTTGTGTTTGCGTATTGCCATTTAATTTACGCAATGTTCTCCAATTGAAAAGAATTATTTTTTTATTATTTATTATTATTTATTAATAAATAAAATAAATAGAAAAGAATTATCGGCACTATTGGATGAAAAGACATGCTTGCATATTTTCTTATGCAAGTGCTCTGAATGGGCCTACTTTAGAGATCCCTCACTTGGTCTTATGCAAAATGATTCTCTGGATAAAGAAAGTTTGGACTTTGAAGAGAACTTTCTTTTGTCCTCTGTATTAAGATGAAGCAAGAAAAGTGACAAATAGCAATCGTGTAGGATTAAATTGGTCTGGATAAT
>JAEANM010024107.1:0-11221 GCA_017656035.1 Myanophis thanlyinensis
TTACCATTACAACTTCACCAAAGTTACAATGTAATAAGAGGAGAGGCAGTTTCTGTGAGCAAGGCAATAAAGATTAGTCTAGAAACAATTGCTTTATTTACAGGATTAACCCTGTAAAATTAATCTTTACAGGATTAACCTTGCAAAGTGGGAAAAAAATAAAAGGAGATTTCTTCTAATAACCGGTTCTATAGAAGCGGTGCGAACTGGCTGAATTTCACCTCGTGACTTGAGCTTTGAAAAGAGAACATATCCTCCTTTATCTGACACACTGTACCTCCTTCCCTTCTTGCAGGCCTAAAATATTGCTTGAAAAGTGATGTTTGGATAGAATTGAGATATTCAAAATACAGTGCATGTAAGCTCAAACCACAGTCTTGACTCTTAAATTTTATCTGATATAGCGATTTGCCATTGTGTCTTTCCTAGGTCTGCGAGAGAGTGATTGGCTTTGTGTCTAAGGCAGGACTATAATTCACACTCTCCTGGTTTCTAGCCTGATACACTGAACTGGCTCTGATATATTGGCTGCATTAAATTGGCCAATGCAATACATAAATAAATTGACCAACTAGGATCACTTTCAGTGCTGATCTTCTTCACATACCCAAATATTAATCAGTATCAGCGAACTGATCAAGTGTTTGTGGTCTGTCATATTTGTGTTCTTGTTCATGCTCCCATACCTTGGAATATCTTCTCCAGTTTAAACAAAGAAACTCAAAATAGATATTCAGACCCAAATTATGCTATGAGGTTTTCATTTTAAATTATGGTACTTCTTTTATGCCAGGCGCCAAATTTCCTATCAAATGGACAGCACCAGAAGCACTTAACTATGGACTTTTCACAATCAAATCTGATGTCTGGTCCTTTGGAATTCTTCTCACTGAAATTATTACCTACGGACAGACTCCCTATCCAGGTAGGGCGGACTACAATTTAATACCTTCAATGCCTTGAGTCAGTGCTTCTTTCTGATTCTTCCGCTATGGGTAAAATCTCAGATGGGTTATTGTTGGGTTAATTGTTCATCCCAGTACTAGAGAGCTTTTCATCATTGTATTTTTATTTATTTGATTTATCTATTTGTATCCCTGTAAGGTGAGTTGGACTGAGAGAGAGTAATTGGCCAAAGCTGGCTTTCATGGCTAAGATGGGACTAGAATGCATAGCTGTCAGCTTTCTAGCCTGATGCCTTAACTACCGACTTCAAATATACTTCAACTGACTTCAGATGCACTTCAAATGGCTCATTTACCAATGGCGGAATTCAAATGTTTTTACTACCGGTTCTGTGGGCATGGCTTGGTGGGCGTGGCTGGATGGTCATGTGACTGGGTGGGCAGTTTCTGTAAGCAGGGCAATAAAGATCAGGTGAGAAACAGCACCAGTAGGTTTTTTTTCCTGCCTTCCTTACAGGATTAGCCCTGTAAAATGAAAAAAAAACCTATTTATTCTAACAACCGGTCCCAGAACTGCTTAGAAAATTTACTGCCGGTTCTAGCAATCCTGCTAGAACTTGCTGAATTTCACCTCTGTTGTTTACTAATTCAGACTCAAGAGTGTTAGAGTTTGATTTCATCAAGTTCTTAGTCTTTATTTTTAAGAGGTTTGTGGGCTTTCTTTTTTTCATGAAACAAGTGTGATATGCATGCATTTGCAAAGCTGAATGGAAAACAGGAATAGGAGAACTTAATAAATAACTGCAACTATCACTACCAACACACGAACACACTTAATGCTTCCTGTTTAGAAGATCTTTCTTTTGAACAGGTTTGGAAAACACATTGTGCAAGATATAAAGACATGAGCCACCAGGAACTCAAGACAGTTGGGTTGTTTCAGAATTCCAAATGCATGCATGAATAATATATAATTTGGATACCATTGTAAATCAAGAACTACCTGTACATTACATGGTTTGTGTATAGTTTAATCTTTCTTTTTCTTCTTGATAGCTATGATGAATCAAGATGTTATCAGCCATATAGAACAGGGCTACCGGATACCTTGTCCAGAATCGTGCCCCTCTAATCTCTATGCAATTATGTTGAAATGTTGGAAGGAAAACCCAGAAGAACGACCAACATTTGAATACCTCCAGTCTACCCTTGAAGACTTTTATACAACCACAGAAAAACAGTATGAATCGGAACCTAAAAAGTCCTGATGTTTGTTCATCAAAGCTAAAGTTTTTTTTTAATCATAGCATGGAATAGTTGAGGAGAATTTCCTCTTAGCTGCACTTTGCAAAGTTGTTCCCAATCATATAAGTAAAGACATATCCATCTCGGAAGCTCTATTTACTATACGTCCTTACCTGACTTTGGTTTCACCACCCAGTGAAAAATAATGTAAACCATCAAGACTTTGCTTCGGAGAAGAACGAACATGTGACAAGACCAAGTTTCATTCTTTTACTCATGTTTCCTGAATGCACGTCCATGTCAATTGCTCTGAAATAGTACATTCTGCACTATGAGAAAGAATCCAATGTATGGTGTAAGTTCAGTTCAGTTAAAATCAATGTTTCCATTCAGATTGCCTCTGGAATCAGTTGTGACCATTAAAATCAATCTGATGAATCAAACTTAATCACTGCAGTGCTGTGGCTCACTTCGTAGAATGCATGAAGTGGCCAAACAGAATTGTCTCTGATGAGATGGGCAGCACATAAATGCTGGAGAGGGAGAGGGAGAGAGGGGGGAGATGGATGGATGAATGTAGGATTTAAATTGGGATGGCACCTAGGACAATTCACCACACCAATTCTCCACAGCCAACTTGCCATGAGAAAATTCAACATGGGATTAGTTCCTTTTATTATTCATCAAAGCATTACAAAAGCTGGTAGTCATAGAAATGATTTCCTTTGATACAAGAGTTAAAATAATTTTGACTGGTAGGTCAATAAAATTTTGATTTGGTTAGTCAATAAAAATAAAAAGAATGAAGTGACTCCTTTAGTGAGTTATCCTGCAGGTTGGCCATGGCGAATTGGCTACAGTGAGCTGGCCGTGGTGAGTTGTCTCATTCCATAAGCGGGTCTAAGCAACTACATCTATGTACAGTGAGATTTATTCTTTTATTTGTTCTATTTGATTTTAGTCAAATTGTTATTTTGCTAAGTGATTTTCACAGTTATATGGCCATTCAAGGTTCAAGTGCTTATGGAATATAAGTATAACAAGGTATGGAAACCCACTTAGCAGTGACTGTGATGCCTCGGAGAATGAATGAAAAACTCTTTTTCCTCTTCTTCTTGTCCTCCATCTATGGATGCCAACAATTTCAGGGAAGAGAGTTCAGGAATGAAGGATAGATAATTGTTTCTTATTAAGTCAGAACTTTGATTCATCTAATCTACAATACATGATGCCCAACTTTCTTTTGTGGGGGAGTGTTAGAGAGAAATTGACATTGGTTGCTAAGATCTGGAAATATTAAATGTGATAGCATCTGGAAATGTTAAAGATCCTGACTTCTGGTGAGAATATGGTGAACTGTAGACATGCCTGAAAAAACAGGGATGACATAATGGCTGAAATCTGTGGCCAGATGCAGGATCCGGACAGACAAAATCTCTTTGGAGAATAGAGAGATTGTGAGATTGCTCACATGAACTCCAGACAAGTACTCCTTTTAAGTAAACTGCAGGAACTGACACTTTTGCAGTCAGCTTGTGAGTCACATGGCTAGGAGTTGAGGGATTACATCAAAGCTCATAGTCATACTGTAGCCTTTAAGGATGCAAAATTCACCCCTTTCTAATTTCTTAATCACTTTGGAATTAATGTTCATTGTTTTCATTGTAAGGACATTTATGGACTTATTGAGTGAGTTTCCTTCAATCCCATATGAAAGAATTTATAATTGTTGTAGCCCACCAGCAACCAGCAGAGCAGGTGGCAGACTCAGACAGTGAGCAGGTTGGGGAGGAACATGGGCTCATCCTAGAGTCTGGGGAAGGCACTGATGAGTGCTTCAGAGGCAGAGTTGGGGCCAAGGCCATCCAACAGTTATCAGCTGCCTTCGGTGTTGGAGTTCAATGGGATAGAAGAACAGCTGGAGCTTGTTCCCAATGTGCGCATGTGAAGAGATGCCAGGAGAAGGGAACAGTTAAGGAACAAGGACCAACTCGGGAGTAAAGGCACAGATGGATGATATGGCCCCTTCCATAGGGAATAAAGAGGAGAGAAAGAGGAGTGGAATTTGCAGGAAACAATTAGTTAGCTTAATTAGTGTGAAGATTTGTTTGTGACTCTCAGAGATTCTGTGCCAAGTCCTTTCTTATACAGCATTGGGTTTGGAAGATATCAGCCTGGCAGCTCTCCAAACCTGATAAGGTCTGTGGTTGTAAATTCACCCTTGAAAGCCTGTTTGCTGGGACTTTGCTGGATGTGAATGAGAGGAATTCACATTAGTTTATTAAAAAGGGATTTTGTCAGGACAAGGAGTCTGCTTCGTGACTTTGGGAAGCCTGGGTCAGAACAATAACAATGTATTTAAGAATGCATTTATTTTTAAAGTTAACAGCAAATAGTTTATTGGAGTGTTGATTTTCAAAAGTTATAATGGACCAAGAATTCAGGTAGATTTAATAAAATTTGGGAAATTGATTATAAGCATTCTTCCTGGGGAAACTGTTCCTGTTTTTTGCATTTGGAAGAAAATGATGAGGCTTTAAAGACTGCACTCTAGGGCAGTGATGGCGAACCTTTTAGGGACTGAGTGCGCAAACTGCAAGGTGTGCCAGAAACCCGAACACCAGCTGGCTGGTGGGAGGTGGGGCATCACAACACTGGCAGCTCCACAAGAGCTAAGATTATTATTTTTTCTTTCATGAGCTTCTGTTTCAGTGTTTGCAAGGAAATTTCTGTGGAGCTGAGCTGGGGCAACGGCATGCATGTCCACAGAGAGGGCTCTGAGTGCCACCTCTGGCATGCATGCCACAGGTTCGCCACCACTGTTCTAGGGCACCAGAAGGAAGTAAAAGAAAGAACATAATAAGAAATACTGCGAACAATGAATTAAGAAATTAGTTTTAAGGATCACTGACATTATTGATAAACTAGATCATGCTATGGAAGAGGAAGAAGTTGTACTGAACACGATTGAAATTAGTATGTACTTTAAAAATGATCAACCAGAAAATAGATATGGAAAATGACAAAATACAGGTAGTTCTCAACTTGTGACCACAATTGAGCCCAACATTTATGTTGCTGAGTGAGACAGTTAAGTGCATTTTGCCCCATTTTACAATCATTCTCACCAAAGTTGTTAAATGAATCATTATAGTTGTTAATAACACAGTAAAATGGTTATTAAGTGAATCTGACTTCCCCATTGATTTTGATTGTTAGAAGATTACAAAAGATGATCACATGACCCTGGGACACTGCAACCATCATACATATGAATCAGTTGCCAAGCTTCTGAATTTTGACCATGGGGATTCTGCAATGGTTGTAAGGGTTTAAAATGGTCATAAGTCACTTTTTTCAACTTCAAATTCTTAAGCGAACTGTTGAAACTTCAGACAGTCATTAAATGAACCTTTGTAATCAAGGACTATCTGTATTGAATATACAAATGAAACAAGCTGAAGTTCTAATAACTAAAAAAGACATACAAATAACAGGCCAGAAAAATGATTTGAATAACCTTGCTATATGAGATTTCAACAGGGATTTGTTAAAGATCAGAAGAGTGTTATGGATAATTTTTTTGTATTGGATTTACAAAACAGATTTGTTAAGGTTGTCAGTGATTTTGTGAGAAAGACAAAGACAAAATGAAAAGAAACCATGTGTTTGGACTCTGAAGAACTAAAGATTACAGGGAGCAAGTGGAAGGAATTCAAATGGATTTATTAGATCTAGTTTATTTCTGGTAAGCCTTCATAAACTTTTACTAATTAAGATGGAACATGAAGTCTTAAAGATAGTTTATAAAGAATTGGGTGAGACACAGAAAAGGCTATTTGTTAAATTTTAAGAGATGGTGATAAATTGTTAAAATTGCTTATACTTGTTGGGAAGAAAGGGGAAGTTAGTTTTTTCTTTCTCTTTTTAAACTTTTTTTTTCATTTTTGTTTTTTTTCCTGAAATTTTGTTTTCTTTTTTATATTTGCATTATTAGTCTTATCTGTATATATAATCTTCAATAAAATTATTTTTTAAAATAAATTAAAAATGTTAAAGGTGGAACCTGAGATGTACATATAATTCATTGATCTTTCATTGAGCTGCACCCTCCTTTTTTCCTCCACATCTGGGAAACCACTATTAAGGAATCAGACCAGTGGTTTTCATGAATTAAGAAAGTTCTCTCTGAGGATTGTCTTCATCTGGCAGCTTCCAGGGCATATTTGCTGCTCCTGCACCTCTGGCAGCTGGTTAACGGTTGAGTTGGTGTTAAGGTTGTCATGCAAATTCAAAGAGCTGTGTTTGCAAGTGGGTGGACAAACAGCTGCCATTGCCCAGTTCAGTACAATCTGGGTGGGATGTAGCTAAGGAGGAAGTACACTCATGTGTAGTCACTCATGCACCATGGCGTGAAAGTGTGACCTGGGAAAGAGCATGTTTAATGGGGGTGGCTGAAAGTCTAGCTAGCCCATAAACTAGCAAGTGTCTTTCAGACTTGTAAGTGCATATGGTGACATTTATCATCACATGTAGCTCATGGCTCAAGATACAATTGTGATAACTAGTGAATGCATTTACCTTAAGCATTTAAACTATTCTTTTAAATAATTATAATCATAATTATTCTACTAATTATAATTATTCATAATGCAGGTATCAAATATGTACGAAAGCATGTATCAATAATATGCTGTTGATGAAAGGTTAGGATGTAGCACTGATTTTATTTATTTCATATTGTATCACAGAATACAGCATTAATGCATAAAATTCACAAAAACAGCATATAAAATGTAAATTGAAAGGTCCAACACCAGAATAGTGAATTATTACAATACAATGATGAGTAAAATTATGAATAGAAATAAATTATGTATGGGCAGTTACAGATAATCAAGAAAATTAAATATAGAAATAGATGGATCTTGGATAAGACTACATATAGTTCTTGACTTATGACCACAATTGAGCCCAGAATTTATGTTGCTATGTGAGAAATTCATTAAGTGAATCACTGCAGTTGTTAAATTAGTAACACAGTAACATTTGTTAAGTGAATCTGGTTTCCCCATTTGCTCGTCAGAAGGTCACAAAATGGGATCACATGACCTTGGGACACAGCAACCGTCATAATGATGAACCAGTTGCTAAGCATCCGAATTTTGATCACGTGACTATTGTAAGTGTGAACAATGGTCATAAGTTACTTTTTTTAATGCTGTTGTAACTTTGAACGGTCACTAAATGAACTGTTGTAAGTCAAGGACTACCTGTATCCCATTGCTACTGTGCTCCTCCCATCTTTCAGCTGGCATAAAACGATATTGACATTGAATTGGCTTTCCCTATTGCTGGTTCCTCTCCTGTCTATATTTCTCAATCATTGGGAAAAAAAACTCCATATCCCTCCAAGATAATGTGGGGCAGAGACTAATAAAAGTTACACTTCCTGAGGCTGCCCTTGGACAGTGTCAGAATATGGGACAAAATACCACAAATAACATCAATAAAACTAGAGATGGCTTAGGCTGACTGTCTCGTGGGTTGGGAATTTTGATTAAGACAATATTGCATGTAAGACACATTAGATTGAGATAAAATGGATTTAGCTTGTTAGTAGTTCAACATGTAGGAACTCAGAACAAGATCAGAGTGATTTATAAGAGGCCCATTTCTAACAGATTGACCATTTGGAGCCATTTGGATCCAATCAGCCCATTTGGATATTGCAATTAGAATCATTAAGATGGAATAATTCAATGTGCTACAAAAATCCAATGATCAGGCAGTGTTTTGAGGTGCAGTAGCCTCAGTTTGCACATATTGACTGATGAAATTCCATGTCTAAAGGATTATTTCAAAGTTGGTTCTTTTTAATTTCCTTTCAGTATTTGGAAAGACAATAAATAAACCCTAAATATATAAGAACAGCATTGTTATCATCATCAAAACAATAACATTAACATCATCAGTTATTAATAACTGATTATATTTATTAAGCCGATGAAGGGCAGAGAACTCAATAAGCCTTGCTGCAAAATTAGTTTTTAATGTTTGTGACACATACATACATATGTACAATACATACATACATATGTACAATACATACATACTCAAGGAAAGGGGAAGCAAGTGAATTCAGGTTCCAACAACTGCCATTGCCTCATCTTAACAGGATTACTAATTTATTTAAATTATTTGAAATGATAAGTGGCTCCCTTAGCATTACGTTCACACATCTGCACAAACTATAGTTCTGCTGCCCTGGGCAACCAAATGTTATTTCTCACAAGTAAAGTGAAAAGCCATTTCCCTGCATCTTTTCCTGCTGTGGATGTTGATGCGGCATTACAGAATTGGCTGAAATGGAAATATTTTGTTCAGACAATAAAGGCACATGTTATTTATTTATCAGATGGTATATCATACATAGACTAACAATATATATTAACATTTTCCTTAGATTGGTAAAACTACAATAAAATAATGTTAAAAGATCTATATTCAACACCAACGTCTAGGCCAGTTTTTTTCCAACCTCAACAAATTTAAGAGGCTTGCACTTCAACTCCCAGAATTCCCCAGCCAGCGTTGGCTGGGGAATGCTGGGAGTTGAAGTCCAAGCCTCTTAAATTTGTTGAGATTGGGAAACACTGGTCTAGGCCATCTAACCATTGAAGCGCAGCATCATTTATATTTTAAAAAAAATCAGATCCTGGACCAATATATGCCCTCAGGTTACAGCCAGTCACTACGTAATACACAGGTGGGACCCCACAGTCACACTGAGAGGAGGATACACAGGGATACCTGGGACTATGATAGTAGTACCAGTCAATCCAGCAAAGATGGGTTCAGGAGTTTCAGCTTCAGATTTCAGATTGAAACTGATTCAAACTCACAAATCTGCTTACGTGTTTCCCTGTCATCATATTTGTAAGAGGCTTAACAAGGAAGGAAGGAGGGGGGGGAGAGAGAGATTAATGTGTTGCTCTTCTAGTTGACCACTTGGTGTCTCCCTTCTCTCAGTGAATGCTAAAAGATTAAACAAATGCTGAGGTTTGTTTTTTTTACAAGGAACATTGAATGGTTGTGCAAAAGACTTTCAGTTCTTCTTTTCAAGGCTATTCTTTACCATAATGCATTAAATACTTAAGAATTTTTAAAATATGCATTACTTTTTCAGTTTTGAAAATGTCCCTCTTCACTATGTGGGAGTGTTTAACAGATCAACACATGTCCTCAACTAACAATCACAACTGATCCCAGTATTTATGTTGCTAAGTGAGAAATTTGTTCAGTGAGTCTTGCCCCATGTTACATTTCTTCCTGCATTTGTTAAAGTGAATCACTTCAGTTGTTAAATTAGTCACACGTTGTTATCTGGCTGAATCTAGTGATGAACCTGGCTTCCCTATTTGCTTGTAAGAAAGCCATAAAAGGTGATCGCATGTTCCTGGGGCCACTGCAACCGTCATAAATGTGAGTCAGTTGTCAAGCATCTGAATGCAAATCACATGACCATGGGGATGCTGCACCCATCATAAGTGTAAAAAATGGTCATAAGTCATTTTTTTAGCGCCATTGTAACTTTGAACAGTCACTAAATTGAACTGTTGTAAGTTGAGGACTAACTGTATGCCTGTTCTCTCCTGTTATTGAAATACATTGAATTGTGAAGTTAGCAATAATAGTGGCTTCTTTTTACTCATTCTGTGTTATTATTTTGTGTCCTAAATTGATATGGTTAATACTATGAAACAAACAACAACAAAAAACACTGAAAAAGCTAAGGACAAACTATATCCATATGATTGTTAGGAAAATTACATAGAGAATTTAATTTTTTTTACCAGCAACTGAGCTCAATTTAAAGATTTAAAGTCTGGAAGGCTGAGTCAACCATGAGCCTGATGAGACTAGAACTGCCAAATCGCAGCAGGCAGCAGAAGTAGCCTGCAGTACTGCATTCTAACCACTGCACCACCAATTCTGATGATTTTATTAGAAATATGGTTACAAGAAATGCAACTTAATACCTTTCAGAAATTTTCAAATGAAAAATTATACAGGACCTTCTCACTGTATCCTTTATTTAGAACTCAAGAAAACAATAGCCTCCAAGATGTGAAAAGCACCAGATTTTCTACTGCCCCTCCCTCCACCCCATTGTCATATGCCCTTAAATTTCTATCTTTTGAACCCTCACAACCAACTAATATTTTACATTCATTTCTCTTCCTTCTGTCCTTCAGACTGCTTGCTAGGTGGTCCTTGGGATTATCTTCCCTTTTGATAAAGCAGGGGATGAAGAGGTCACTTGGAGGTCAAACCCTGGATATGTATTACCCATCTCTGGAGACAATGGACTTCAGAAGAAGCAACATCCAAAGCCAGTTACGCTCTGATCTTTCATAACCTGGTGGCAGTTTGTATAAACTGTCCTCCCCTTGATGTGACTGGGATTTCATCTTGTAATTGATTACTTCCACACACACTCACCAACACCACCAATATCCTGCACTTCTCTTTCTTTTGGGTCTTCACTGCATCCAGCTTCATCAACCTTCTAACCAAGAATCTAACTAACAGCAATATTAGGTTTTGTGGCTCAGATGCTGCATAAACTGAGAAGTCTAAGGCATTATGCAACCTCGTGCAGTTTAAAGCTTACACCTGGTCCTGCATAGCATGCCAAGGGCTACATCCTAAAAAAGAGTGGGCCAAAGATCCCATTTTTAAAAAGGTTTTTTTTAGCATTCTTTGAGATAGAATGGTGCCTTATATTTCTGCAGAACATAAGGTAATTGTTTTGCCTTATAACCCTTCTCCTACAAATCTCCCATATCCACTCCCCACCCCCATAAAAAAGGAAACATGTGGCTTTAGTCACTTGGGGAAATAGCAAAAGGATTATTGGGACTCACACTTTTTTACCCAGAATAGCCCATAGAGTTGTCATCAATTGAACTGAAATATTGACATTTATAAGAATTCTCCATGTTAAAATCCTGTAGGGTTATCAGTGTTGGGCAGGGCAAGTGGATGAAGAAAAATCTTGAGATATT
>JAEANM010024108.1:0-11221 GCA_017656035.1 Myanophis thanlyinensis
CAAATCTTCCTTTCTTATGTATAGCACAGGGTGAAACATTGTATATGTTGTTTAAAATGTTTAAAACTTAATAAAAAAAAAAAGAATGGACTCTGTCAGAGACAACTCCAGCTAAGGACACACCAACACAGTCCTGACAAGGGACTGTGGTGAGGCACAGATGCATGCTGATGCAGTTCCCTTGTGTTAGAAGCACCAGTGATCAAGGCCTCGTCACTGCCACAAGCTGTAGCTGAAGCAGCATCAGCCACTCTACCTAGTCAAGGCTCTGGAGCTACTGGTCCTGAAACAGAAACTCGTAGGTCAGGATGGACCCATCACCGCCCTGCCTACCTAAAAAACTACATATATTAAATTGTTATTTGATCACCATAATGCTCTATCTTGGGGGGGAGGGGTGTTATGTATTGTATATAGTGTATAGTTGTCAGTTGGAGTTCTTATTCTGGTCCTCTGTTGGAGCAGGAAAATGCTCTCTCCTAATTGGTTGCTTGGCTAATCAGTTTCACATAAAAGGAGCTGTGTCAGCCAGGGAGTCTTGTTGCTTCACAGGCAGTATGGAATAAAGAGCTGTTAGAAATCACTCTGGCCTCACCTCCATTCTTCGCCCAGAACTTAACACCCCCTCTTCTTTGTGTCAGCCTTTTGTGGCAAAGATATTGGAACATTGCTATCATGTCATCCCCATTCCTTTTTTCATTAAACTGGATGTATCCAATTTCTACAACCATTCATTATAAATTTTAGTCTCCAGTCTTCTAATCATCTTTGTTGCTCTTCTCTGTGCTCTTTCTAAAGTCTCAACCCCTTTTTTTACATTGTGCTGACCAAAACTGGATGCAGTATTCCAAGTGTGGTCTTATCAAGTCATTATAAAGTGATATAGACTTCATGTGACCTTGATTATAGAAGATGATAGATGTATTACAATCTGATTTTATTTATTTATTTCTAACTGTTCTATTATTTTAATCCTTATTCCTGCTTTCCCCCTCATTTATTTTCTCCTCCTTCCTAATCCTTCATCTCTCTTTCCTCTTTTTTTAAATCTATTTATTTCTTAGGTTAATACAGCACTTCAGAAGTTTAAGCTGATAAATGCTGCACTCCCTACTAGTTTTATCCCAAAACTTTGTACTGGCTGAAGATTATTCATTTCCAGAGCTAAAGTAATTTTATACAGTTTTTTTTCTTTTGTATCACAACGTTATAAACTAGGAAAAAGTTTTATAAGACCTCAATAGAACCTACCATGTTTCAGAGGAATTCCCCCTGGTGCAAGACTGAATATCTCAGTTTAATGAGCTACTCTGGCCACATAAATTTGAAGCTAAGAGGTTTCACTGTGATCCAGTGGTATTCTCCTTGTAAGCAGTTATTTGTAGTTAATTTCCCCTTTACACAGCCTTCCTTTTTTGACACTTCTTTTGTTTACTGTGACAGGTTCCGGATTGTTCTTCAGAACAATTTAATCAAGTTGTCTTTCTCTGTTTGCTCTGAGACATGTTATTATTCTTTTTAATATTTTTTACACAGTACTTTTGTTTGTCAAGGAAGTTAGCAAAGATGAGAAGGTATCACCTTGAATCTCTTTCAACAAATTTCAACTGATTTAAAAAGAACTGTTTTACTGTAGAGGTCATCATCATTATGGCCAATTTTATGTATTCTAGTATTTACTGAATTAAATTTCTATTTCAAATGAGCTGGTTTGAATTGAGATTTTGTTAGTAAAGGTCTTATCAGTAACTGGTCCTTGGCGTTTTTGTAATGTTCCTGCTTGGTCATCACCAGTGACAGTATCTGGTCACATTATCTTCTGGCAACATCTTTTTTTGTCACCTTTGACATTTCTGATTGTCCAGTTCTCCTTTAAGGACTCTTGCGTTCATATTATGAGTCCAAACTATTTACATTTTAGCTACGTTATTTGCACTCTTACTGAATTTTTAGTCTTCCCATAGCCCAAAGTATACAATTTTTCCTCCGCATGACATGTGAAAGGCATCATATTTTTCCAGACGTGGAAGAGAATTATTATTATTTTAAAGATGGTTGAAAGGGAGAGTTTATTCGTGATGTACCCAGCATTCAGTGCTGTTAGGAACACTATATGCAACTGACATTATTTTTAAATAGAGCTCCACAAGAATGTTTCCTCTAAAAATTATACTTTGAGAGGCTAGTGGTGACAGCAGGAATATCTCTACACAGTGTAGATCAGGTTCATTTCCATTGCAGGAATCTTGGCTGAGTACACAATTAATAAGGGGGCCTAAAATGAATTAGAATACCAGGAATAGGATACCAAGACAGTAAGAAGAAGTTTAAGATATGCATTGTGCTTGTTTCAAACAAGTGAGAAATGAAGTAGGAAATGCAGTGTTACTGTTAAGTAACTGCTCCATCTTTCTTTTCCTCCATTCATCTTTCATTTATTCATTCATTTACAGATCTTCTCTCTTCCTCCCATACCAAATTTAGAACCTGTACTTGGACTGGTTACACCAGCTATAATCTGGAATTATAAATTTTACCGACAGCTGGAATGATTGAGATTTTAAGACACCTTTGAAAGATTACTCAGTAGTTGAATACTGAAATGGATTTTAGATTTCATGTGTTGTGGGTATTTTCCCCAGTGTAAAATGTCTGCTATTTAGAAACTTAGACTACCTTTTCAAAGAATTATTTTACTTTCTCATATTCTCCAGAGTCATTAATTATATAGAAGAGTTAACCTGAAAACAGACCTCAAGTTCTTTTCCTATAGGTACCAAAACCCCATTGATATTTTTCTATCATCATATGCTCCTTGTGAATTTATGCAGAATGAAGGTTAATGTTCTTCATTGGGAACAATTGTTGCAGATTATTTTGCCTATTTGAAATGGATTCTGGAATCCTCCACAGAAAAATGCAATTGATTTTTTTTTGGCATATGCTTCACTTTTTGCACTAAGATTTCTCATTAAGGTTGCTGTCTCTATTTTTGACTATCCCTAAAGAACAATTACCAGCTAGAGTAAAAGGCTAAGTGCCATTTTTAAAAATACAAATATTCTTTCCTGAAATCTAGCGAATGGAAGTAGGATTATAAGACATGTATTAACAATTATTTTTTCGAGGATTGAGATTGTAATTTGTCACATAACAAGATTTGAAAGGGAGAATTGCCCAATGTTAAGCAATTATGTTATTACCACGTATCAGTCAATCACTATTTCTAAATTCATAAAGTAGTATCCACCAGTATGTCTTGTCTTAAAAAGATCCCTTGAAGAATTAAAAGTAATCATTAAAGTACTATGTCAGTTTTACAACCAAATTGATTTTGTTATTACCAATTGATTATCATTTATCTATATCTCTTTATTATGTGCATATATATTACAGGGTTATACAGCCACGATATGTATAATAGTGATGAAAATAAGCTCTTCCCACTGTTTGGAGAATAGCAGCCTAAAAACCAGATGAAGTTTTCAGCCAAAAAGACTTTAGGAGATAGAAAACAATATAAATGTGCTCTAATGGATATATTATCATCAAAATATAACAGAATATGCAAATGTTTTAATAACAATGCCACAGTCTGTTGGTTTTCGTTTGCAAAAATTCCTATATTTAAATAAAAAATTATGTAAGAACTTTCCCGCAATAGAAATAATGAGTCATGCTTAAATAGCCTTGGAAGCAATAACTCCTAAATGCAACTAAGTAATTCTGGAAACCAAGAATTACATTGAACATAGTTACACTATGCTACGGGCAAGAAAAGTTGAAGAGATTCTCAAATGGAATAATAGGGATTCTTATATAAACTCTGTTTCTTTTCCTGGAACACACTTTTATTATACAAATAAATCAAATTTCTTAATCGTTTTAAGAAAAAGTTTGAAAAATATTTGTGAAGCATGACGTTGTATTTGGAGCTGTTTGGTATAATTTTACTGTATTGGTATAAAACAGCTGCTTTGGACCTAACAAAGCAGTGTATTTATGTTTTCTATATCTATTATTCATGCCTGTGCTCCTTTATGTCTCAGGCTATACCTGTGGCAAGTAACCTTACACCTTTAAAAAGTAATCAAAGCTCACTTAGAACAAAATGCATGCCATCATGTTTATATCACTCTTGTTTTAACTGTTAATTTTTTCAGATTTCAAAGTAACTAACACATACCCAATGCTATCAGCCCTTTTGAATATTTGGGGCACATTCAGGGACAGAATTCCCTGAAAACCCCAATACATCAGAAGGATATTCCCCTGGGGAAAGTAAGAGTCAAGGAGTAAAATGAAATACAGAACAAGACAAATAAGTTGAAATGCTTCTTTGGTTGTTCTGGTAAAGTGTTGCTGCTTATCCATCTCATGTGGGCCTCTGAATGTTATTATCTGGGATCACTTTTTTTTTTTTTTTTTTGCTAATTAATGTTTGAACAATCTGAGTTCAGTCTATCTGGCCATTCTTCTGATTCACAGAATTCATATTGTACAAATATTCTTAGTCAGAAATGTTCTTATAATGCATATTATATTATAGACAACAATTGTAGTGATATGCATTACAAAAATGGGAATAAGGGTAAGTGTTGGCATAAAGATTTATATAAAAATATTAGCTTTGTCAAATGGTGGCACTTGAAATCTGGCTTGGAAAAATTCCAGGTAGTAATGATTGACAAGATTGTTCAAACACTGAGATGGGTAGAAAAATATTCTTCCCCAATAAAAGAAAATTATGAATATAATTTATTCAAATTATTGTAATGAATATTAAAATATTATTATTAAAATAAAGTGATTTTTTAACTTTGGTAACAAAGTCTTGCTATTATTATTTTTTTACAATTGATACCCAATTGAGCAATAGCTTGGTATCATCATAAAGTGACAGTTCCCAAATTAGCTGTTACAAAATCACGTGTAAAACGTTTCATACTTCAAACCAGAATTAAACTAACCTTATTAATTTCATGTTTCTGGCCTGGAGAATTGTTTCAGGGAACATGAGGAGTGTTAGAATTGCAGGGGGTCTTGTTCTACTACCTCACTTGGAAAAGAGTCTATGGAAATAAAGGACAGGAGAATAACGGCAAAGCTGTCACTTGACTGTGGATAATTACAAACCTCAAACATCTGGCAGATGTTTCTAAATTTTTCTTCTTGAAATGGAATCAAGTTTCTTCAAGCCAAATAGTTTTGCTTCACATAATCTAATACAGAGAAAATTATAACTCTTAAAGCCAATTTTACAGTAATGAATAAGTATGAGCTAACATAATAATGCTAGGCTTGGTCTTCCCTCTATACAAAAAAGTAGACTCTGTGATACAGCTGTTGAACTGTGGAACAAATTATCTTGGGATACAGGATATTTCCTTCATTGAGATATTTTTAATCAGAACTTTATATGTTCATAGTTCAATATTTGCCTTCTGAATTCTGAACTGTCACAAGTTCAACCTGGGAATCTTTGGGTTCTTTCTAATCAGTGTGGTTATTTAAAGCATCAGTTTCATACAAAGAGCAAAATTAAATGCCTATTCAAGAATACTTTCACAAATTGTAAGAATAAAGGAGAATATCTATAGCTCAGAGTTGAAATGAGGGGTGCTTAGTGCATTCTGAGCTTGATTGTTTTCTTGCAGACGTTTTATTACTCAAACTAGATAACATCATCAATGCTGTAGTCAGTGTTGACTAACACTATAGTCAGTATTGACTAACATTGATGATGTTATCTAGTTTGGGTAATGAAACATTTGCAAGAAAACAAAAGAACACAGAATGCACCAAGGACCTCTCACAAATTGTAACATCAGTATTTTAACAGATATGTCCAGAAGAGGTTCGAGTAATTTGATTTAAAGCCCCTCCCCTTTTAAATCTTTGTGATTCATGTGACAAAGGAGTAGAGCTTTGATTACCCAGTTGCACCTACCATCTTGAAACTGTGATTCCCCCAGTGGACACTACTGTTTAAAGCACATGTGTACACACACACTTCTATCATTACATATTGGACAAAAAAAATTGACATCAAATGATTTAGCTGGTATAAATTAAAAGGATGGTCACCAGTACAAGTCCAAATCTTTGATTCTGGTGAATGACTCAGATTGGATCCTGCAATATTATCATGAGACACTTATATTTGCTGTGGTATATTTTTTTAAAATTTGAGAACTGAAAATCGCAGGAAATAGGATAAAAACTTATTTGCCATATTTAAGTATTATATTGCAAACATTAGGTAACATTTCCTTAATTTTTCTTTTTCTAAAGTCTAAATTTCCCACTTTCTTGCATATAAAATGTGCATATTTTAAAAGCAATATTATCAGCTAGTAAGAGATGCTAAGCATCTAGATCATGGCAGATCTGAAAAGGAAAGGAAATTGTCAAAAGGAGAACAGGACCAAAAAAAGTTACGTTCCTTTCACTGCATGTCTCAGGATTCCAATAATTATTCCTTTCAATGCTATCTAGATAAAAATCTACATGTTAAAGGAAAGATATAGTTAACATCAAATGTAATATTTGCCTTTATTTTATTGCCTGTTCTGTAGCTTCCTTTGCACTCATAAACAGCTTGCCAGTTCAAATTCATCCCATCATAAGGACAATTCACTGTAGATATGATTTTATACTATTTTGATTGAGTTGCATTCTGCTATCTGTTCAGAATTTTTGTTCAAACAATTAGCACTGTGGATGAAAATTCTCATGTGCTTAATATTAATAAAAGGAAGTCCTATGGATTTCTGTTTCTAACAGCACAAGGAAGATGTGTCCTTAGCAAGAGAGATATCAACCTCACAAGCTATACATATGATGTTGGACAAATATTGGAGGCTTGTAAAATACACAGTGGTAAAGCAAAATAAAAGAATTTCCTTGGAGATCCCAAAAGAAGCTGTAAATTATAGGATCCCAAATTTTCTGGAATCTTCTCTTCCCCCAAGATTGGAAAAGCAAAACAAATTTCTTTCTCTTAGGAAACAAGGAGGGAAACTCTTTAGTATAAAGACATACTTTTTTAAAAAATGCCTTTTTGTCTGTTGTTTGCCTTCTTGGTGTGAGACTATCAGAGCTTTTGGGAAAGTCTTAGGTCTCCCGTCTATCAGAAGAATAAAGCTGCAGGTCAAGAAAGTTGATTCTTTTTAATACAATGTGTTAGTCAGAAAAGGTGCCACCAAATCCTCCATATTTTGCCACTGTAGAATAACAGGGATTCTATTTCTACAATGTTCTCATCCTACCAGAAATATTGTTCCACCTGAAAACTAATTCCTACATATTGTTTTTTTTTTTTTAAGAAAAGTTAATGCAGCCACTACATGTGTTCAATTCACAATTTCAGCTGCTTCCTTTGCTGCCTTTTTATTATTAGTATAAGACAGCATTTATCAAACTTGGTGACTAAAGTGTGCGGACTTCAACTCCCAGAATTCCCCATTCATATGCCAAATTTGAAAAAACATTGATATAACTACATTGAAGAATGGAAAAATGGAAAAGTGTCCTTGGAGAGGGAGAAAGAGGGGAGGGGAATTTAAGTACTAGGCAATAAAGTAATTATAATTATTACTCCCATCTCTTATTATGCTTCACATGTTCAGTGCTGTACTGGCAACAGAAAAAAAAAACAGCAACAAATGAATCCAGTCCTTTAGCAAGAGTTACTGAAGAAAATAACAAAGAAGACTCAGTAATTGAGCAATTGAATCTGTCAGACATAAATAGAAGTGGTAATTATTCTTACTGGGTGCCAAACTTTGGGAAAACCTGACTGCTAAACTGCAGTGGTATTTTTAAAAATTATGTTTAATTTAACTTATATTTATAGAGCCTCACCTAACAACATTATTTTCCACAATGTTGATAACTCTCATCAAGTTTAGTACTCTTATAAGCCTGACATTCTCCCGATGGCAGGGGAATTTTGCTAGTTACGCAAAACATTTCATTATTCTGACAACAGAAAAAAGCATCCCTGAAATTAAAAAGAAAAAATAAATTAAAACCTACTTTCTTTCCTCCCTCTTATTAAAAAAAAATTACTGTTTTCAGAAAAATGCAAACATTTGAGGATTTATAAGAACGAGTGTGCTTCAGACTACTTATTTAACATTTTACTTGTCATTCACCCTCTGCAAATCCTCTGCATCTTTAATTTACTGACCAGTGTGAAAGGAATAATTGTAGCGTCAAACACAGTGTTGGTTCCTGCAAACAAAATCCTGAGTTCAGAAATGCTTCAGAGCATATTAGTTTTCAGCAGTTGATACAGTGGAGTGAAGACACAATTTTTTAGCAGAAATATCTAAGCTTATAGCATTATTGTATCTTACTTAGAGGTAAAGCCCTTCCAGATTTGAACTGCTTAGCACTAACCATGTTGGGGAGAACTTTTAATCTATGTTTTCCTTAGAAAGTCAACTATGTTTTACATGTGCATTAAAAAACAAACTGTCCATAAACGTTGACCCCTATAGAAAGAGGCTCACCACCCGTTTGTTCACTCAGGTATTCATATAAAATTTTTAATTAAGAGGAAAGGAAATCAATGACTCAAAGACTCTTCGATAGCAAAAATGGGCAAACAGTTTCAATTTATATATAAATGGTGAAAAATTAAATACAAATGAAATACCTTGGCAGAGCATGTAAAAATGGGGGAACAGATAGGACATATTTAGTTTTACAAATATTGATACAAAAGTGCTTTCTGTTGTGAAGATGAATGTTCGTCAAAAGAAGAAAAATGCTATATATTAGAGCGTGATTCTACCTATAGTGCTACATGGAAGTGAGAATCAGATAAAATATGTTGAATCCAAAGGAAATGGATTGGCTAAGTCTACCATATGTGATTAAACAAAATACAAATAAGCTGAAGAATGTAAGGGTGATTAATAAATAAAGGTTGAATGCAAAATATCAGGGACTACTGTGAATGCAATGTGTTCACATGGTTTGGCATTGATGACCAAGTTCTATAGTTGAGAATAGTGGAAGAAAATGCCCCCAACCTGTATACGTATATACCCATAATAAAGTTCAGACAGGATTCTCAAATATTCCTGCTTGTTCAACACTTTGTTTTATATATTAGGCTTTTTTTAAAAAAATTGTATGGTTACTTGTTTTTACAACTTTGTATGGTTATTTGTTACTTTGTATTGTTATTTTGCTACTGAGTATTTCTGTTACATACATGTTTGAGCTGGATTATTATATACAGAAAAATGTAAAATCATAGCTGCCATTTCTTTAGCTGGTGTTGGGCTTCATGTGCATCAACTTCTTTCCAAGAAGTGAGACTAATATATCAGTACTGAATATGTGCCAATCCAAGCGGGTGGCCTTTTGTAAATGTCAGATGTAAATATTGTCAATACACAGATTTGCAGTGATCTCCATGTGTTTGGGATATAGCATCCAGTGTGCCAATAACCATAGTTTATATCATAATAATTTGGTTTCAATTTTCAGATCTTGGTATTTTGTGATCTTCTTCAATTATTTATCATCCATTCTATTACCCACTTCAATTATTCAAATATTTCAAAAGCAGTTAAACCTGATGTGTTATGGGCCAAGACTTTATCAATTTGTATTTATTTATTATGATTATGATTCGTTGTCTAAACCAGCAGATGTTCAGACTGGAATTGGCATTTTTGTCTACCTATTGAGTTCGTTCCAAAGACCTGGAATAGGCAAATGTTTGGTAGTGTTTCAGAGGTCATTGCAGATATAAGATGTTCAACTCAATGAATATCAGAATCTTTAAGATTGGGAATTTTTTTGATTATTCAGGTTTAACAAAGAGTTTTGAAATTATAGAGGTATAATTGTAGTAGTGTAAGAAGTTTCAAACAAGTCTAGTTTTTACAAAGTCGTTATTGTTATTATTACCATGCCCCCAAATTCAAGTCATATAAATTCAGCAGCAAACTTCAAAAGTTGAATGATATATTCTGCAGAGTCAACTAATATGAGCTGAATTAGATGAACTAGTGAAATCAGATTGGATAATTATTTGTGAAAATAATAAAAGTGTGGAATCATATCATAGAGATGACAAATGCAATCTTCTCTCATAATTATTTATTTATTTATTTATCGCATTTATATAATTCCAGAATGGGCTAATTGTTTAATGAAATATAAACATGTTTTGAAACTTTTGTTTCTATTTCTGTTTATCTTTCTAACAAGTTCAGGAAATACACAAGCAGGAAAGTGGATCATATCTGTTCCTGATCCCACAAATGCATTAAAAGTACTTAAAAGTGGTACATGCTTGCTGTCTCCAAACATTCATACAAAGACCATATGTTTATTATATCAACAGCTTTTATATTTTTAGCATAAATTCCAAATATTACAGAACTGGATAGAAGTTATGAAACTAAGCAAGAAACATACCTGTAATCTGGTTTTCACTTTATCTCCCAAAATACTATGAAGTTTGGCCTTCTCTACAAAAAAGTTATATGCTTTTGCAATAAATCCTAGATCCACAAGGTGGCATCAAGTTTCTTTAAATAAAATCTTGAGCCTTAAAAACTAAAGGCTGATATTCTCAGCCAGGAAGCACTATAAGCCATTCTGAGTAATAAGCAATGAAGTTTAACTTGGTTTGTCTAATTGTGCTTTATTATAAGCCTGCACTATAGCAATATAGCAACATAAAGATTTCATAATAATGAAAGCTATTCTGTGTTAAGTCCAGAGTAATGAAAGTTTGTTGCACAGATTTAACTATTTAAAAGTCATAACTCAATAGCAAACTGCTACAGAAACCAAATTGTTTATCTCTGTCATACCAGATCTACAGCTGGGGGGCATCTGACTATTCAATTTCAGCCTGGTAGTCAATATGTTATTGTCCGGGTATGGGAAATGGTTAGTTTCCTCTCTGGAGGCAAAACATTGGCATGCAGAAACACAGGAATTTTCGAATGTAATCTTCCGTAGGATCCTATGAGACTTGAGATTTCATAAGTTATTTCTTTTATTCCGCCAAAGCTAAGCAGAATCAGACCTGGTTAGTATATGGTTGAGAAAATAGGAAAAAGTCCCAGGACTGTGGGCTAGATTAGGCATGGGGGAGGCAATGGTGCAATTCATTTTTTTTACTACCGGTTCTGTGGGCGTGGCCACAGGATTAAACATCACCAAGCACAGAATTAAACTTCAC
>JAEANM010024109.1:0-11220 GCA_017656035.1 Myanophis thanlyinensis
AGAGAGAGACAGAGAGAGAGAGACAGAGAGACAGAAGATCGCAGCCATCTCCTGTTTAGTAGCTCCAGCTCATTTTACTCATTTTATAAGTAGCTCACAAGCCAAAAATTGTGGACACCTCTGGTACAGAGCTTCTCCAACTTTGTCTGCAGAGCACATAGTCAATCTGACTTCTGTGTTGACTGTCTGGTGATGTCCATGTGTAGAGTCGTCTCTTGAGTTGTTGGGAAAGAGTGTTTGCTATGACTATCATACGGCCCAATAGCAGAAAATAATATATGTTTGGGAATTGAGCCTTGATCAATAGGTAAATTGATATGAGTGATTACTTTGATTACTCCCTGTCACCCATATTATAGCTAAAAGAAATATATAAGACACCAGTTGAGCAGGGTCCAAGAGGATCAAATGAAATGACCACCTGAGAGAAGCAGATTTTATCATGATGGCTAGTTGTAAAAACAAAAATACTGACTTCATTAATAGTTGCAAAAGAATCCTCAATAAGATCATATGGCTTTGGGTGCATGGGTTAGACCTGAGGTGAAACTTGGAGTTCTCCTAGACTCATGACTCCTGCTTGAAGAGCATGTAACAGTGGTAGCTAGGAGAGCCTTTGCATAACGTGTTATGTGCCAGTTGCATCCTTTTCTGGATCATGAGTCCCTGCACTCATACCTAATCATCTTGTGTTTGTATTATTGCAATCTGCTCTACATGGGGCCACTCTTGAAAAATATTCAGAAGCTAGCTTGTACAGAATGCAGTCATGTGAACAGTCTTAAGAGGCCCCCTAGAATGGCCCATGTAACACCACTGTTGCATGAACTACACTGTTTGCCATTTTGCTTCCTAGTCCAATTCAACATGTTAGTTAAGACAATTAAAAGCCTTTATAACATGAGTCCAGGTCACCTAAGGAATCATCTCATCCCATTGGGATTGGCCCACTTCACTTGTTCTGGCAAAAAGGAACATGCTATGGACCCTATCATTCAAGGAAGTTTGGCTTGGAGGGTTCAAGAGAGAAGCTTTTTCTGGGGTGGCTCCTGTCCTGTGGAACATCATGCTCCTTGAGGTACAATCCCACCTCTGGAACCTCGTGTTCCTTAGGTAATTATTAAGACCTGGTGTTCCATGCTAGAGGTGGTTAGTGAAACAGGAAGAAAATCTCTCATACCCATCCCGCCCCATTGCATTCTGGTTTTTAACTTTTTTAGTCTTTCTTCATTTTAGCAGTTAATACTTTGTATGTTAGCTCCTGCCAACCTGGCAGTTTGAAATGTGAATGTGAGTAGATAAATAGGTACAGCTTCAGTGGAAAGTTTACTGCATCTGTATTTTCATGCTGGCCATATGATGATGGAAGCATCTCTCAGACAACACAGGCTCCCTTGGCTGAGAATCAGAGATGAGCACCATCCCTTTGAGTCAATCACAACTGGAGAGGGAAAACCTTTAAATATTTAATGTTTGCTTTTATTATGCTGTAAGCTGCCCAGAGACACTTATTAGTGAGGTGGGCAGCATATACATTTAATAAATAAGTCCCATCTTTAATTCAGTTAATTTACCAACTAAAACCAAAAGAAAATGCAAAAATACAAAGGGGAAAAAAAGAAGTAATGTACATTAATGTGGCAATGCCTCACTGAATCTACAAAAATGACTATTCTTTCAGTATCTTCATCACGACACCCAAACAAATGCTGCAAAGGATGCAGAAGTCATACATTTATGCCTAGTAAAATAAAAATGCATAAATGGCATGCTGATGTATAATTCCTTTGGTAATTGTTAAGACCCAGTTTACACGAAGGTAATGAGATTATCAGTCGACTGGGACACAAAGTTAGAACATGAATTCAATCAAATCACCTATCAGAGAAAATGTTATACTACCTGTAGTATTTACCAAATATGTAAATAATCTGAAATTATTTAAGTATTACTGAGTCTTTTCCAAAGCCTGTTTTAAATCATCCTTTTCTAAATGTAGAGGGCAGATCTTCAAAATAGAATATTGCAAGTACTTTTAAGTAATATCATTACAATATTGTTTAAATATATATTAGAATTATAATGGGAGGTAGACAATACTATGTACAGAAGTGAGCTGCTGCCGATTTGCACCAGTTCTCTAGAACTGTATGTTAATTTTCTGAGCAGTTCAGAGAACCGGTTGTTGCAAGAAATCTTTTCCCATTTTAAAGGGCTAATTCTGCAAGGAAAGCAGGAAGGAAAGGATTGTAGTGTGCCTGTATTTCTAGCCTAATCTTTATCGTAATTGCCACCCTTGCTGCTTCTGGGTGCTGATCTCATGGAACTTCAGGCAGCCATACGCTGCAAAAGCAGATGGGTGCCTGAAATTGCAACAAGACCAGAAACTTCCAGTCTCTGACCAGGCGAGATGTTTGAACATCTTTAAGAATACTTGGAAATAGTGAATCACTCTGCTTATTTAATAAAATTTAAAATTAAAAAAGAGGGGAAAGAAGATCAATAGAAATAAGGAGGATGAAATGACTAAGTTATTGTCCCCCTTTATCATGGAAGAAATGAGAGAAGCTATAAGGAAGAGTAGGCCATGGAAAGCTGCTGGTTAGATTGAACAAATAAAGAAATTTGGATTGAAAGACAGTGTGTACTAGAAATGCTTAATGAATGCTTGAAACAATGTAATATGCCTAGTATCTGGTGAAAGACTAAAGTTGTAGCCGTTTTAAAACTAGGTAAACAGACCAATAATACTAAGAACTACCGTCCAATTTCTCTCTTGTGCTATTCGTACAAAATCTTTGAAAGAATGATACAAAAGTTGCTTCTCTGGGTGTAGAACCCCTTTTCATACCACAACAGGCTGGATTTCACCGCCAAAAAAAGTTGCATCACACAGATCCTGAGTTAATCCAGTACATTAAAGATGAATTCCAAAAGGGCAATGTAACAGGAACTGTATTCTTTGATCTCACAGTCGCATAGGATACCATCAATCTTAGAAGACTGAAGCAGAAAGTTTATGATACGACTAAAGTTTTAAAATTTACAAATACCATCAAGAATCTGCTTCAGAACCATACATTTTTGTGGAGTTCCAAGGAAGGCAAAGTACAGTAGGTGGAGGAACTATAGGAACAGTTTACCATGGGGTAGTGTATTGGCTTCAATTTTTTTTAATATTTACACCAATGATCAGCTGCTCCCTGAAAGTACTAACAGCTATATGTGTGCTGTTGATCAAGCAACAGCTATACAGGAAAATACATTTGAGGAGATTGAACAGTGTTTAACTGAAGTTCTAGTAGAGCCGGATTAATACTTCTGTGATAACCAGTTAAGACCAACCCAGCAAAAACTCAACACAAGACTTCCTTTTTTGCAATAAGCAGGCTGCTAGGAAGCTGCATATTATATGGAAAGGGATGTTATTCAAGCATTGCCACAGTCCTAAATATTAAGATTTAGGGGGTCACTCTAGACAGGGCCCTAAAATATAGGCAGCACTGTATCAATACTAAACTGAAGGTCAGTGGACAAAATAACATCCTCAGGAATTTAATGAACTCTACCTGGGATGCCAAACCAAGGGTACTTAAGACATCTCTAGGTCTTTGCCACTCAGCAGGTGAATATACCTGTCCAGTCTGGTATAAATTCCCAGCATATGCTGGGAAAGTAGATGCTGCTCTGAATGAAGGTATCAGAATTATTACTGAATGCCTATAGAGATTCTCAGTCATCCAGGTCATGGTTGTCCCAAAAATGCTTTTTCAAAAAGCAATTGGACTTTTTTCCTTGAAGATGTTTCACTTCTTATCAAATGCCTTAAACCTACCCCTCCAGATAAGTCTTACCATCGAACGGGCATTACCCCTCCTGCTGTTCACAGAGGAGAAGTAGCATACAGAGAGAGACACAAATCAACAATCTCTCTATGGCTAACAACCAGCTCAACAGAGACTAAAATTCAGGAAAAATTTGGAAGACTTTGAAGAAATTGAAAGCAGAATGGATCTCTGGAAAGCTGCAAAGAACCAACACTGGGTGGAACTATCGGAGGAACTGGCAACTGGGTCTGATCAAAGCTGGGAAGAATGGAAATTATTGAACAGACTGCGTACAGGTACAACAATATCCAGAGACACTCTGAACAAATGGGCTATCCTGTTGGTTCTGCTCTTTTTGATTATGGTGACACGCACACAACAACATAGATGTATACCTGCCCTTTGTGCCCTAATCAGTGTACATTTGAGGACCTCATGGCAGCGCAACAGAACATAATTAATTTCACTAGTTTCTGGGCAAGATCTATTTAATTTGTACATATTTTAATCTTGCATTTTATATTTTAAATTTTATATCATACAGTACTCCCTATTTAATTGTGAAGCTTCTGACATGAATAAAAATAACAGAGTAATGGGCCACATTCAATGCCTAAGAATGAAACATTTTTTACTAGATAAAGTTCCTGGACATAATTTTAAATGTGAAGGATTGCCTTTCCTTCCCCAATTCCGATCTGAACTAAAATGTTAAGTCCATTAATGAAAGACAAAGAGTTTTTGTCATGACAAAAGCAACTTTTTTGTGCCACTAATTGAAATATGGAAGAGAAGCCATTTTCATCAGGATGGTTTCCCTGCACTTTGGATTAATTTTTACAATAACCCTTAACCACTGCTACTATGTATGTTAGCCAGCTGCATTAACCTCTGCAGCACTCACTATACCAATCATGGGATCCTATGCATGTTTTACTTGGAAATAAGTCCAGCTCTATTCAACAGAACTTACAGCGAACTAAGGAAGAGGCTTTAATTTTATGCTTACTTAATGTGTATGGATGACCCATATTATATTGTAGGTTCTTAACAAAATAGCTCTTCAGAAATCAAGTTGGCAAAGATAATCCAGTTAAACACAAAAGAAGAAAGTGTATTATCATCAAGCATTTCAAGTTCAATTAATTCTTCTCCATTATTATCTTGCTGCTACATCACTATCACCCAATGAGATTTTCACTAAACAGTTGTAGAGCACTTTATTTCTTTTCTCTTCAAGTGTAAGTTGCATCATTTAGTATCTTTTAAATCCAAGCCATATATAAAATAATGAAAATCAATATAAAATCAGACTCAAAAAGGAAGACAGCCTAAGGAATAACCAACACCCCAGAAGGCAAGCTCAGAATCCAAAAATATCTTGACAAACTTGAATAATGGGCCCATCCATTAAAATGAATTTTTTCTTTGGAGAAAAGCAATGTTTTACACTTAGGCAGGAAAACTCAAAGGTACAAGTACAGACTAGGTGGAACATTGGCATAAAAACAGTAATTGTGAATGGGACCTTGGAGTCCTAGTAGACGATGACTTAAATATGAGCCTGCAGTATACAGCAGCAGCCAAAAAAAAGCTAATACAATCCTTGGTTTGAGGCATAGAATCAAAACCATTGGAAGAATTAGTACTGCTTTATAAAGCCTTATAAGGCCACACCCGCATCTAGTTTTGGTCACCACATTACAAAAAATATGTTGAGACTTTGGGAAAGTGTAAAGAAGAGCAACTAAGATGATTAATAAGGACCTGGAGATAAAAACGTGAAGAATGTTTACAGGATTTGGGTTTGGCTAGTCTAGAGAAAAGAAGGACTAGGGGGGACATGATATCAGTATTCTGGTATTTGAAAGGCTGCCACATAAAGTAGGGGATCAACTTATTTTCCAAAGCACCAGAGGGCAGGACAAGAAACAATGGATGGAAACTAATCAGGGAAAGAAGCAACCTAGAATTAAGGAGACACTTCCTAACGGTGAGGACAATTAACCAATAGAACAGCTTGCCACCAGAAGATGTGGGCGATTGATTCATCACTGGAGGTTTTTAAGAAGAGATTGGACAGTCACTTTTCTGAAATGGTACAGGTATAGAGTGTCCTGCATGAGCAGGTCCCTTCCAGCTCTATTCTGAGTGATTTATTGAGTCTATCTTAACTTGTAGGTTACTCCCCAGGGTAATGTTATCATAGGAACATCTTCTAATCCTTCTTGCTTCAACTATTTATTTTTCAGACAAAACTTAGCATCTTCTAATCCAATGAAAGAAAACCAATAACTAACATTTATTTCAAGGCACCAATACTGCCTTCTGGATCAGCTACCTAAGCAAATACTTGCCGAAAGAAGGCCAGGGAAAGAAAATAAGCCTATCACCACTTACCACCCACCCCGTTCAGTAATTAGGTGAGTGATGTTTCACGTACTTTTCCATTCCTCAGCCCGCCAAGGAATGTGGGAGGCGTGGCAACAAACAAAACGTCAGGAAAATAGGACCGACAGAGGAACTCGAGGTGGCTGGGGTTTTTTTTGAACTGCATGTGGTTGTTTTGAAATGCAAGTAAGTGAAAAGGCAGGCGAAGAAGCGAAACGTGGAACACCAATCTCTCTCCTGCTCCAAGCATTTTTTAGTTTCTGCGATATGGGCAGAACCCCCCCCCCCCCCCAAACCAAACCCGGGCGTCGCAATTATGCTTTGATCGCCGTACTTCTAAGAAAACTTCCCAGCAACTCACCGCAAGGGAGCGAAACCAGGCAGCTGCTCTCGGCCGAAGTGGCGCGCTCTGGCCCATCAGGCCCCGAAGGAAGAGGTTTTCTCGCTTGGGACATCTGACAGTCCTCTCCGCCGAGTCCTGCAAAAGCTGCCCCCCCCCCCCCACTTTCAGCCAAGCTAGCGCGCAACCCTGAAACCATAAACAAATCGAGTGTCTCAAAGGGGTGCTAGGCACCCGGACACGCCACCTACGTTTTACTCGCAGGAGGCAAAGTATTTGTTGCCAAAAAGATCCCTCCGGTCCCGGCAGTTTAAGGGCAGGCGCGCGTCCATCGACTTCATGTGAACCCAAACGCGATCTTAACTTTGGGACGTCTTATCCTCGTCCTCCCTCCCTCCCTCCCTCTCGTCCTCCCACCCACACCCACACCCACACCCCACCCGCGCTTGGGAAGGACAACTTTGCGGAAGCGGTTCTTCGCTCTCTGCCAGCGTGCGCTTCGCTGTTCCAACTCTTTGACTGCAGCAACCTACCTCCTCCACTCTCCTCCTCCAGACAATCTCTTGGGTAAACCGGGTGGGCCATGACGCAACCTCGCAGAGTCCTCGCAAGTGTCTGCTACAGTTTTTGCGCAAGTTTGGTGTTTCTCTAACTTCATCCCAAAATAACATAAGTAGAATCCGGAAGAGCTTTTTTGCTTCTTTCCTCCCTCCTTCCCTTGTCGTTTCCATAGAACAGCCCGTTTCTATGTGGGGCTTCCCTGCATTGTGTTTACTGTCCTGCCTAGAAGACCATGGCCTATTGCTTCTGCCCTTCTTGCTGGTCCTTTCACTCCAGGATGCAGAGAGGAAGCAGCTAAACTTTCTTTCCTTCCTAAAGAATGTGATGCTGATCAAGGCCGCTGTTCCCAGATGAATCAGTTCCTACTTTGTTAGATAGGCCAAGTAAATCAAGGACTAATCCATACAATTACATCATATATCAGTGATGGTGAACCTATGGCATGGGTGCCACAGGTGGCATGCAGAGTCATCTTGCTGGGCACGCAAGCTGTCGGCCAACTTACCTCCAGCTGAGCATGCACATGTGATTGTGCATGCACACATGCACGATTGCAGAGACCCAGCTGGTCTTCAGGCCTCCGCTGTGCATGCGTGCGATTGCAGCAGGAAATCCAGCTGGTCTTCGGAGCTCTCCTGTGCATGCATACGTGATTGCTCATGTGTGCGTGAGTGCCTGCGCGTAGTGCATGTGTTTTGCATGTGCAAAAGCAGCATGCATGCACAGATGGTGCGGTTGCACATGCAGCGCACATGAAGGAGCTACACACAAATGCGGATGGGCAAAGCATGTACTTTTCAGCACTTAGTAAGTAAAAGGTTCGCCACCCCTGTCATATATCATGGGAAGGGCTCACCTTTCACTTCTACAGCACATGTGTTCAAAATTATACTTCCCCTACACATAGTTCACAGGGCAACCATCCTGGAGATGGACCTCTGTGCTCCAGAGCAGAAATGTATTTTTCCTTCTATTAGATGTCATCATTGTACAGATAATTCTCACTTAACAATCAATCACATAACCATTCGAATTTACAACTTCCCCAAAGCCTAGTTCTGGCAAATCCTCATACTCCATAGGCAACATCACAAGACTTTAACTTCTCCCCATCTCATCCTTTTTCCACTCTATTTTCTCTCTCACATACACAAAAACAATTACCTCAGTATTGTTCTATTCTGAGCTCAAGAAGACAGAGTGACTTCAACTCTTTATTCAAACAGTGACAGCTCTCTCTGAAGAACCCAGCAAACAGTTGCTGGCAGGCTAGCCTTTTTATAGCCAGCTGGCAACATTGTAAACAAATCATTTTTGAGTATTTCTCCCACCTAAACGGAGGACCTGAGTGAAGCCTTTGCTTCACTCTTTCTTTGAATACTTAACAGGTCTCTACAACTTCAGTTGCAGCTGTTGGGAGAAGAACCATGGCGGGAAAAAACATGGTATCGCACAGTCATTGTCCCATTCAATGGAAATTTATAACATTTTGTAACTGGATCTATAGCTTAAAAATATCTACGAACTAAACAGAAGACATACAGTATATTCATATGCTGAAAATACAGAGTAAGGCAGGAGAAAGAACTAGTAATTTCACTTTTTCTTTCCTGTGTGAAGCAGGGGGTGAGTCTTTGTTTATGCATGAGCTACCATTTCCAACCCCAGATTTCCTGCCTTTGGAGGCAGTTTCGCGCCTAAAATATTTATAATACGCAACTCCCCTCCCCTCCTGGAAAAGACGTTGCCCAATCCGCATTTTACATTTGTGACATAGTCACGCAAGTACACGGGGCGTTGCTTGGCTCTGGTTGACAATTACTGGGCAGATGGAATGGTGTGACCAAAGGCGTGTCAGATGCCCAGTTCAGAACTGGGGTCCATTGTCAGACACAACACAGCAAGGGTGGCCTTATGGGTCAAAAATATATTGTAAAAGTTTAACAACCCCAAAAATGACTCTAATTCTGCCTGACTTGAGGGTGTTGGAGCTTCTCTGATGGCTGTCACCATGCTCTCTGTCAGGTGGATGCCAGAGGCATCGATGAAATAGCCGAGGAATTCCACTTGACTAGCTCCCAGTTTGGATTTTTCCCACTTTAATCTAAGCCCTGCATTTCGTAATTTTTCAAAAACTCTTCTAAGGCGGGTCTCCAGCTCTTTCTGTGAGGTTGCTGACACCAAGATGTCATCGAAATATGTAACGACTCCTGATATTCCCATCAGCAATCGCTCCATGAGGTTCTGGAATAACACCAGGGCTACACTCACCTCAAACTGGAGTTTAGCATTTAAATGCCCCTTGATGTGTAACTATTGTTTGAGCCTCTGCTGTCTCTGCTGTCTCTTTGCAGACTGGGAGTTGTTGATATGCCTGAGCCAGATCTAACTTGGCAAATATATTTCCTTTTCCCAATTGGTGCACTATTGTTACCAGATATGCACTCTGTTGCAAGGCTTTGTTTAAAGTGCATTTATAGTCCACATCTGTCCGGTTTGACAGGTATCACTATAGGTATCTCCCACCTCACATGATCAACCAGTTCTAATATACCCTGTGCGCTAGCAGTTTATCAATTTGCTGGTTGATTTTTTCCTTAAGTTCTTAATCTGATTGGGGCTAGTTGGGGCTAAACTGAAGGATATAGGGGTCCCCTATACTTGCCTAGCCCTCCTGCAAAAGGTTCAGCAAATCCCTCCACCAGGTGATTGAATCCTTTTATTTTCATTGTGTGGACTCTGCTGATATTCAGTTCTAGGGCTTGGAACCATTCTAGCCCCAAAAGGTTTGGCAATGTTCCACTGACCACAGTCAGCTCTAAAGGTCTCCAAAAATCTTTGAAGGTTACTTGTACTGTCTTCCTACCCAGCACCGGGATGTGATTTCCCTGATAATCATTTATGATGGTATGTTGAGCTTTTAGTTGTATTTTTTGGAGCTTCAGGAGGATTCTTTGCAGCATTGGCCAGGCTATTATGGTCAGAGCAGATCCAGTGTTGCCCTCCATTTTGCAGGGGCTGCCTTCAATTTGGACTGTTATTCAGATTTTCTTGGCTCCTTTATTTCTGGTCAGGCTGACACTAGTTTGGTGTGTTTTCTGCCTTTGCTTCCCTTCTGGTCTTTTCTGTGGGGTTCCATTGTCATCATCTCGTGTTGTGGGCTGGGTCATCTGGTTCTTAGTTTTGAACACTATTGGTTGGCTAGTTTGACACACCCAGACCAAATGCCTTTTTAGTTCGCACTGGCGGCAAATTGTCTCTTTAAAATCGCAAGATGCTCGGGGTGATTTCCCCCACATCCCACACAATTAGGTCCTTCATTCTGTTGTTAAGCACTCCTGGATTCCAGGCAGCAAACGTCATCTTCCTCCTTCTTCCTCTGCTCCCGCATGGTGGTCTGTGGTCACCATTTTTGTTTTTGGCAGGATTTCATTTCATGCCACTGGTGGATTCTGTCTCAGGGACGCTGCCAATTGTTGAGAGGTCTCAGCAGCCTGGGAAATGTCTATCACCATTTTCCAAGTTAAATTGTGCTTAGACAGCAATCTCTGTTGAATCTGTAGATCTCTCACCCCGCAGACCAGTTGGTTGATGAGTTGTTCTTCCAAATCTCTAAACTCACAGTTCTGGGCAGCTAGGCAAAGTTCTGCTATATATTCATTTATTGTCTTGCCTTCCCTTTGTGACCTCTGGTTAAACTCATACCTCAGGACCATTCGAGATGGTGCAGGCGCATAATACATCTTCAGAATTTCTTGCAGTTGTGGCCACTGAACTGAGTCAGCTAGAGCAGCAAGGGCTTTTGCTAGCAAAAATACACATTTTCCACAATAACTTAAAAACATCGCCCAGGTGCATTCCTTGTTCAGGTCCCATAGGTCATTGGCAACCAGGAAACAGCAGAATTGAACCATAAAGGATTCCCAATCCTCTGTGGCAGGGCCAAACGGTGGGGGGTGGTGCATAAGTGGTCATTCAATTTCAATTTCAAATTTATTGGTCACATACACAGTCATACATGGTAACGATATGCAGTGAAATGCTTACACAACTGCGGGTAAGTTAGGTAGGAAGGGAGAGTGGGGGGTTAGAAAAATAGTT
>JAEANM010024110.1:0-11220 GCA_017656035.1 Myanophis thanlyinensis
CACAGAAAGAATGAGAAAAAGCTTCTTTCCACAGGCAATATGGACACTAAACCAGGAATCACAAGAACACTCAGGACGATAACAGGAACCATGATTGTATCTCACTCCCACCTTCCCAACTATCCCTAATTTATTTCCTACCCTACCCTCCCATTTTGCCTTAACTTACTCATGGTCGTGGGCGGTCACATAAGCATTTAACTGCATATGATACCATGTATGACTGTTATGTGACCAATAAATTTGAATTTGAATTTGAAAGAATCCCAAAGGTGCTTTTTCAAGAGGCAACTGGACCTTGTTTTTTCTTTGAAGACATTTTGCTTCTCATCCAAGAGGCTTCTTCAATTCTCTTGGATGAGAAGTGAAACATCTTCAAAGAAAAACCAGAAAGTCCAGTTGCTTCTTAAAAAAGCACCTTTGGGACAACCATTACCTGGACAACTGAGAATCTCCATAGACACTCTGGAAAGATCTCTTCTACTTCCAGATGCATTGATTTGCATGAGGGAGGTGTGGATTCTTAGCAAAATTGCAGGGCCCTGTGGTGCCTTCTTTCCTTTCCATTTGAACCTTCTCTTCTGTGCCAGCAGAGCTGCCAATAAAGCTGCAACCTTGAGACAGGTGGGTGAGAAGACAGGAGGAGACATTCGTCAGATCCTGGGGGGAGGGTTTGGGGAATTCTTTTGATATGTATGGTTTTCCCGTGATTTCTTCAGACCTTGCTTTCGCTTTCTTTGCATTCAATCATACTCCAGTAAAAGCTACCTGATTTCAACAACAATGGATTCAGGGTTTTCATTTCTTGGGGTCTGATCGAGGCAGAGCTGACACTAGTCAAAGCAGTGGTGAAATTCAATTTTTTTTTACTACTGGTTCTGTGGGCATGGCCACAGGATTAAACATCCTCAAGCATAGAATAAAACTTCACCAAAGCTACAATGTAATAAAGGGAGAGACAGTTTCTGTGAGCAAGTCAATAAAGATTAGGCTAGAAACAACTGCCTTATTTACAAGATTAACCCTGTAAAGTTAATCTTTACAGGATTAACCCTGCAAAGTGGGAAAAAATACAAAAGGAGATTTCTTCTAATAACCGATTCTATAGAATCGGTGCGAACCGGCTGAATTTCACCTCTGAGCCAAAGTCTCTCAATGCTTCTTGATAGAGAGTTATAAGTTAACTAGACTAATAGTTGGTACAGTATTGATTCCCATGAAACTGGATCTTTGGAAGGATACATGACTGTGAGCCATTCTTAAGCTGATCTTGATAATTTATCTCTGCCATATCTATGAAAGTCTGTATCTGTATTTCCATAAATTCCACAAATGTATCAATTGATCAGCATGTGAACCAGTAATTCAGCAGCTGGTTAGTGCCCTGAAAAGTCTCCCTTCATCTTTTGAATAATTTTGAACATTGTTTAATAATCTTTTCTCTTTACTTTTTTACTTTTGTATATTGCTTTTTTATGTTTTAACCCAGATACATATGGCTGTTTCTCCAGACCATATGAAAAGCCAATTTATTTTGAAATAATTTAATCATGTCTGTGAATGTCTGTGCCTTCTGAGGGCACAGATAAATCAAGGAATTGGGTTAAATGAAGTTTAAAAAATCCCCGATGACATCATCTTTTAATAAAATAACCAGCAATTGCTGGAAATCAACTCAAAATGCAGGGAAAGGCAGATGTAACAAAGCAGTTAGAATAAATTATAAGCACTCTGGGAAAAAAAATTATTAGATTAAAGCCAGTGATCTCCCTGTAAGGAGATTTGACTGATGCCAACACACTTTAAAAATAGTCCGAATCTTGCATATTTATTATATATTTAGAGATTTTGAGGCCTTGCAAGATTTCAACTATTGTAATTCCTATCTGTCTGTCATCTTTTTCCTGCCTTTCCATGTCACAGTAAAATCTCAAGAGAAGACATCAGAAGGATAGTTGTCATTTTCATATCAGAAAGTATGGATTCTCACATTAGTCAGAATTACTTCAGAGTAATGGAGAGATAAGAAATATAAAAATGAAAACCAGCAGGCTTAGATGCTGCTACCTTGTAATTACAAAGTCAGCTTTGATATCATAGGCATAGGTAGGGAGGCTGGGTAAGTGACAAAATATGTATTGTAATATCACAATGCAAACTCCACCCCATACACACATGTCTGCAAGTAGATATAAAAGGACATTGCAGTGCAAGTTTATTAATTGGTGTCATTATTTGGTTAGGAATGGGCACTGTGTTTACTGCATCACCTGAAGACAACAGATGCAATTTAGGTAACCTGAGAATGATCAGTCAATGTTCTTTTGCAAGAGAAGAAAACACGAAAGACTGCACGACAGATTTCACCACTGCTTTAATTGAGTGTCTAACTCCAAAAATTTCCAGTCAGCTTGCTAGCATTCTGGGAGTACTTGGAGAGAACAAAGTAAAAAAAAAAATCTGAATTATATTGAGGACAGCTTTTTAGAACAGTGTTTGTCAACCTTGTCAACTTTAAGCTGTGTGGACTTCAACTCCCAGAATTCCCTCTAAGTGGCTGGAGACTTCTGGGAGTTGAAGTCCACACAGCTTAAAATTGCCAGGGTTGAGAAATCCTTAAAATCGCCAGGGTTGAGAGCATCTTCCAATGAAAGGGGCTTTAGAACTGATCCACCTCATCAACAGAAAGAGCAGCAATAGCTAAAGATGTAATCCAAATCAGTTCATCAATCCTCTCATGGCAGCCTCTTAGCAGAAACAGAGTCTCATTTTTGTGTGTGATGTAAAGTGGTTATCATGTATGTGAAGTGAGTGCATGGTGGCCTTGGGCCAACAGTCCCAGCTGGCATTAATTGACAGTATAGTTTGATGTATCCATAAAAAAGCCGAGAAGAAGATTACCCTAAATTCTCATCCATACAGGTGGTCTCTATTGTTAGAGATGAGACAGTTGGCAAAGAAAGAAATCTAAGGAAGTCTGGGAGAGGGTGTACATCATTTATAGTGGGAGAAACTCAGTTCCACAGCTGTTCATCTATTATTTCTTGCAGACACTAAATTTGAATGCATGGGGGGGGGGGGGGCTGCCTGCCTAATGCAGTTTTGTAGTCATCGGAAACAGAGATTTCCTGGGCCCCCAAATAATTAAATCACCAAGACTCATCAGTGTGAGGCCACCAACCAGCTCAAATGTATTCATTCATATTTGGTGGAGCTGAAGTTGAAGCAAGTGTTTGGGAGCTCCTATCATTAAACGCATAAAAGGAACAATAGGATATAAGTGCTATTGGATCGGATCGCTGTTCTTTTAGCTTAGCCACAGGGGAAAGTTTCAAAGTGTGTCATCTGGAGTTCATGCCTGCTATAACAACAGCTGTAATGCCTGGAATACCAAGGGGAAAGCAAATGGACTGATTCTGGCCCAGGGCCACCATGAGACATGGTGGGGCAAATGCTGAACCTCACAAAGGCCCTCTGGGGTGACCAATATTTCCTCTTCTCTCATAAACAAAATAATGCTAGGATTAAGAGGCATTATAAGAGGAGAAACAAAAAAAAAAAGCAGAACTCTGGCAAACTCCAATTTGCTGGAGTTTTCAATTTGCCTGTCATTGTAATTAATGATCAGAAATATGTCTCGGATGAAAGCTTGCAAAAAACATCATTTTGCCCATCAACTTCCTTAGTCAGTTGGGTTGTGGTGCAGTATCTGAGAGGACAGTGATAAGGGAAACAGGAGAGGGGTCATCAAAAGCACATTCTCATGCATCAAATGAAAAGAGAACTATAGGGGGGAAAATTTATTTTTTTTCCTTCTCTGAACAGTACTTTAGTTAAATATGATCTCCTCCATCAATGTTGAAGGATAATAAGTATCTCAATACAAAAAAAAAATATTCTAAGGCTTATTTCTTGCAGACCTCTCCTTATTGGTATTGTTTTCTTAGTGATATTCTATAGACATCCTGAATGAGTCCCTCAGCTGGGGCAGAAAAGATTTAGGGGGCTAAAAGGTAGGGAACAGAGGCTGCATGGGAATTAGCAGTGGATTGTTACTGCTGTCCCATCTTCTTAAAAAAGACTTGTGTCTCTTTTCTGTGGCTGGTGGAAGTACCTTAACTGTATAACTAAATAGTTGCAGACAAAAACTCAGTCTTCCCATGCTGTTGGACAATTGGTTGCTATTTACATACTTTGAATAATTCCCTTCCCTTCCTATTCCTTTCTGTTGCCATTGTTTCCTTTGAAATAATTAAGGCTTTTATTTACCAAACAATGTACACCAAATTGAAAGTAATTTTCCCCACCTTCCCAATTTTCTCAAGGTCTGGTTCGGTTAATCTTCCAAGAGAGTTGAAAACGGAGCTTTAATTAACAAGTTCATTAGTTAATCCCAGCCACTGATCTACAATGTATACCCGATACCGTGTCAGCCAAGCATTATGGGGCATGAGAGAAAGGCTACCTTGTTGGCATGTCAGTTGAGAGGCCTTCTGTCCTGGAAGGGAGTGTTGAGGTAGAAAGGGAAAAAAGAAACTTCAGAAAACGGAGGGCATTAAATGGAATATGATACAAACCCAAAGGAATTATCTCACCATAGTAATTGAAGTAAGAGTGAGATTCCTCTTGTATTTCTGTCTAATCCTCAATGGTATGTCAGCCCAGTGTAATAAAAAGGATGGTGGGGAGAAGGAAGTCAGTGGTTCCTTATGTGTGAATGCAGGGCTTGAAATAAGCAAAGATCCCTTGCCGGTGCTGACAGAGCTGAAATGAAAACATGCATTTTCCCCAAAGCTGCATTTCTCAGTTTAGGCTGGTTCGGGCCAACGTGGGCATTCTGCCAGAGCATTCATTAAGCAGTTCTCCCACCAGCTGCAATGCCCAAGGAAAAATGCACAGTGCCTCTTTCATCTTACCCTCTCCAAATTCTTTTGCTGTCTGGGAGGAAAGTGGTGCCTGGCCATTCCCCCCCAGCCCTCTCCACCAACCTCCGCTTGTTATTTTGCCCAGTTCTGTTTTGGATCACAGAGAAGATGGTCTGAAAGGGCCCCTAAGACTATTACATTTCCACCTTCCATTCACCTCCTTCTCCTCTTGTGGGATTGGATATAGCAAGGTGATGTATTCTTGATCGTCCCCAATATTAAAAAAAGAAAAAAAAATCCAGGCCCCTTTTTCACCATTCCAGATTCAAGGAACATGGGGACATGATTTAGGACAGGGGTCTCAAATCTTGGCAATGTTAAGATTTGTGGACTTCAACTTCAACTTCAACTTCCAGAATTCCTCAGCCAATGTTTCCAGAGGAATTCTGGAAGTTGAAGTCCACAAGTCTTAACATTGCCAAGGTTGAAGGCCCCTGATTTAGAAGATTTAGAAGGTGTCTTTGCACTCTTTGAGAATCTCAAGACGTGTCTCCAGGTGTTCTGGACATTGGTTTGCTCACTGGGAATGATTTGTTTTGTATGCCGATACATGTAAGTGTGCTGAAGTTTTTTTTCAGTGCTTAAACAATTAATTAAACAAACAATGACATCATGGATGACAATAATAGTCAGGAATATCATGCAAATTGCATATGTGATCCAACATTATAAGTCAGGGAAGCAATCCTGAAAAAAGTGAACACTGAAAATATTCATTATCCTAACCTGATTTTTTTCTTTGAGATAAATACAGTCTGCTCCTTGGGGTTTGTTGTATATAACTAAGGTTAGTTCACTTTAATGCACTCCATGCTACAACTTGTTTTTATCCCTTAGAGAGAAAATGAATATTCAGAGGTCCAGTTAGTAGAATAACTGAATAAACAAAGCCAAAATCAATATAATTTCACATAGTCATGAAAACTGCCAGGAAAAATGCAGATTAAGTACGTTTAATAAATATTTTGGCATACACATGGCTATTATTATATGATATTGGAGGCTTGCAGCCAAATACTAGCTAGTTAGATCAAATGTACAATTTTCTACAAAATATAAAAATCCATAAATCTTCTGTTAGGATTTGTACTTTGGTAGTTTCCCAACCTCTATCTTCCTTTGCTTATGAATTCCCTCCCAAATGGTCTCAGTTGGCTGCCATATTTATGTCTTGTCTGAAATCTCTCTGTATCTTCACTTTCTCCATCTTTTCTCAACTCTTTATCTCCACCAATCTTCTGTTCCTATGTCTCTCTTCATCTTGCACCCTTGTTTCAGATCAAAATGCCACAGATTATTCTCTGTCTATTTTCCTTAGCAATGATTTTTTTTCTGAAGTTCCTATTCACTATTAACTTTGATTTTTAACCAATAGCTCATTCCTGAAACATTTCCTTGATCCCCTATGGTCTTGCTTTCTGTTGGCCTAGCATTTGGCCTGCTGAATTAGCCCTTAATGGTCTCTTAGGAAATAAGATAAAAACAATTTAACTCAAGACAGGGACAGGTAAACTGCTATCTCTTTCAATTCCATTCAGTTCCATTAGCCAACATGGTTAACAGCATGGTCTTCAGGAGTTGTAGACCAAACATTTAGAGTAGATCTGTTTTTCTACCTGTTCTAAAGCACCATTGTGATTAAGAAACCTACCCCAAAACAAGCAAGTGATTTCTATCCTATTTTTCTATCATATGGTAGCACAAAAGATTCTCTTCCTCCTATTCTATCCTAAAATGCTGTATATCTATAAGTAGATAAGTTCAAGTGAATTTCATAGCCAGCATTATATTTGAATCTGGGTTTTGTCATTGGTAGTCTAGTCTAACTCTCAAAATACTAGACCTCATGCTGCTATTTTGCCTTTTGTCCAAATGAGCTCCTGTTCCTGTATAAATTCTCTTCTTAAACTAACTTTACTTTCACTGTATCTTCTTTCTTCAAATATACATATTTTTGTTTTATTCAGATATTCTGCTTCTTAACTTCATTCTGTTTCCCCCTCCCCCTCCTAGTGCAGTTACTTTCCTCCTGCTAAATGAATTTCTAGCACTTACTGGCATGTCCACATTGCAGCCTTAACTGGAATGGACAACTGTCCATGTCTGACCCACCCCTCCAACTCGCCCTGGTTGTTCTGTTTCAAGTGTACAGACTGCTTATCACAGGTAGTTAAACCCCACAGAAAAGGGTATGATTATAGATTACTTTATTTTTTCTTCAGGTATTCTCAATCAACAATTTACAGTTACCGAAGGGATTCTTCTGAGGTATATAAAGTCTGTTCCTTTTGCTGTAGGTGAGAGGAGATGCTTTCCATGTGCTTTGTGATATTAAAATGGCCCTACCTTGAGGGGGGAAAGGATCCTGGCAAAGACTACAATTTGAAAATGCCCACTGGCCAATTAGAAACACCAATGCGATCACATGGCATAAAACTACATTTCCAAGAAGTCAATCCCTTAAGGGGATAGTTCTTAATTGCTGAATTATTTACGTACAACCAGCACACTGGTCATCTCACCATAGCCAACTCACCCTGGCCAACTCATTGCAACCAACTTACCATGAAACAATTCAACATGAGATAACCCAAGAGAGGAACAAATATAATTGCAGGTCAAAGACCTCTAATCTGAGAAGGTTCAAACCTAAAACAAGGGAAGGCCTGCTGCAATTCACTTATCCGTCTCTTGAATTATCCTGTGTTGAATTATCCCACAGCATGTGGTGAGTTAACTGGGATGAGTTGGCCACAGTAAATTATCTTAGACCTGCCTTAAGTTGCTTGTTTATCCAGGCACAAATCAGTTGGCAATGAAGCCTGCTAAAGAAATTATTTCTGTATTTCCTCCCCCTTTTCCCTTTTGGCTGTTGTGGTAGCCTGGTGTTTTGACTAGACCTTATTGATCATAGCTCTTGGTGGATTCCCCAGCTTATTTACTCCTCCTAGACTCATAAAAAAGAAAAAAAATGACACTACAGTTTTGGTCATTTGTTCTGTCACTTGGGATAAAAAAGTAGCAAAAGGGCAATAGTGTCCAGAAGAGAAGGGTGTTTGTTTGTCTACAATAACATGAAGGGTGATAGGTGATGTGGACAACACTACTTAAGTCCCAAAGGTGCTTTTCAAGAGGCAACTAGATATTTTGTTTTTCTTTGAAGACATTTCACTTCTCATGTAAGAAGCTTCTTAAGTTCTGACTGGATGGTGGGAAATGGAAGGGTTTATATTCCTTGTAGACAGCTGGTCATTTGCATTCTTTTAGAGAGTTGTTGAGGCCACTTGTGTCTTCAGGGTCACCTGAGTAGTGCAAATGGATGTGGAGCCTTCTTGGAACTGCTGAAAGAACTTAGTTGTAAAGTGGAGTTAGATGATGTTTCCCTCTGTTGAGAGAGGGCTGTTCAATTTTGACATAGATGGCCTCTTTGACCCTTCTTTCAAACTAGCAGTCATCTCTTTCCAAAAGGTGGACTTTGCTGTCTTCAGAGACTGGCTGTTGTCATTTAAATGCAGATGGACGGCTGAATCTTGTCCTGATTGGTTTGTTCACCTATGCTGTCTCATGCATTTATGAAGTGGTTGTTTTGTTTTCCTAATGTACAGATCTGCACATGTCTCACTGATTGTACTGCATATACCACATTGCTCAATTTGTGTCTTGGTGTTTTATCCTTGGAGTTGGCATGCTTCTGCCTTAGTGTATTCTTGGATTTACTGTAAATTATGTATCTATGTTGTGTTGGCTGGAGATCCTACTGAGCTTTTTCAGATAGTCAGATAATGGACCAGACTGTTAAAAGTGGTGAGTGGGAAATTTGTTACTTCAGACTTGCAAAATTCTGTTAATGTATCCTGATAATAAAATAAAAATAGTCCATCTAGTCCTTTTTCCTGTCTGGTTTACCTGGGAGGGCTGATACCATCACTGTCAAAAAATGTTAGGGAATTATTTTTTCTACTCTTGTATTTCAAAGTAACTCAATTGCAATCATTTATTCATTTGATTTATGTAGTTCTGCACTGTTAAGGGTGATTGATCATATAAATATTCCTAGTGTCTTGCAAATGATCTTGTCAGATGGGAGAAACCTACCGTCTGTTCAATCAAGAAAAGAAAACTCTGGGAATATAAACACGCACCTCTTTTCTATCTTAAATTGAATCCATGATTGTGCTGCTAAGGATAAAGAGGCTCCACTAGGGACACAGTGACTACCTGGTGCCAAGAAGATATTTTATGTTTGCTTAAGCACTTCTGATGAGTTGATAGTGAAATGTTTATGCCTTTATTTCACATAGATAGCATAGTTATAAGTCTGTTTTTAAACAGCAGATTATCTGCCTGTGACATTTGGTTTATGAAGTAATTCTGGTTGTGAACGGCACTGGCAGGATCTGATATTAGTTTGAGTGACAATTCTCTTTAGGAATTGTCTTAAAATAATTATTAGCAATGCAAAGATTTAGACATGTATATAAAGTAACATATAGCGGACTGAAAAATAAATCGAATTTCAAGGTCATATCTTTTTCAGACAGTTTCTCTATTGCATTTGGAATTGATAAAACTGCAACATAATTGTAAAGTTTCAGTGACCTACATTGCTTTAGATATGAATTTCATTAATATTTACTGATTTGTGTGCTAAAGTGCATACTTACAAAAACACCTGAATGCAACAAACATAAATGCACTTATCACATTTTTTGAAGGCCTCAAAAATCAGTCTTAATACTCTTGTTTTTCAAGATATGGGGCTAGGGTAGATCTCATTTTCTCATCAGATATTAGATATGACAGGTAGATGTGGTTGCTGCTTTTTAAATATGCATCTCTCTCTGCCTTCTTATTAAAGTTATATGATCCATGCAGGCTGAATTAAATACATTTATTTTTTAGTATTGATATGATCTGTAGAAGAACAGCATGATAGCAGCATTGTGTTTACTTGGAAACATCATCAGTGTGAATGGTTTGCTATCTGTTTATATGCTGCAGTTTGCCTTGCCAGTTGTGGTGGCAATGTAATTTCTCCTTGATGGTTCTTTGATTAGAATATTGGTTTTTGCCTCATTATTTGTCTGGTGCTGATCCCTGCTTATCTGGATGTGATTACTGTAGTGGACATGCTGCACTAAGAAGTCTACATTGACATTAGACCTCATACATATCTTTCATATTTTGGCTGGGAGGAGGAAAGTTAATTATCAGCTGCTGGCTGGCTATTGGTTGTTGGCATTTGTGGCAGAGTTGGTGTAAAGGTCAGTCATTTGCACAGTCACTTTCTCTTCCCCTGTTCTTTTACACAATTGCAATGTCCTCTTTCAATATATATACCCATGTGCAAGTGCCAAGGAGTCCTTCTCTTATACAGTAGTTGGAACACAGATGTTGTCTAGCTACTCATGGTACCTTAAAGTCTAGGATAGAGAACACATACAAAAGAAAAGGCTTTTGCTGGCTATTGTGATCTTGATTAATATTGATCTTCAAAGTTAATTTAGAGAATACATGAAATAGATTATCATTAAAGAAAGCTCAAGAACATAGAAAGTTCTTTCTCTGAATATCTTCTTTACTTCAAGCCTTGGTATCATAGCAGCAAGCCTTTGTCCTTAGAGCAATAGCTGTCAAAGAGTGTACCTTCTGAAAATTATAATAAACTATTTTTATTGCTTTATAAATCAAGATGGTTGATAAAAATGGACAAATCCACTTGATAAAAAATGTCCACGAAAGAGACCTAAAACAAAATGCCACCTACTAGGCATTGCAGGCATGGCTTCTGTGCTGTGTTTGTGTCAGTAGGTGGCACAGAGAAGCAGGCTAGGTCTACACACAGTGCTCTGATGGGTGGGCACTCAGAATGATTACTAGCCTGACAAAATTGCAAGTTTGCCAAGTATGCCAAGTTTGCAAAGGATGCCAAGATGGCGCCGCTGAGTCTGGCAGCCGTTGCAGCCGCTCCGATCCTAATCCTATAGATACCCTGGAACCCCTAAAACCCCTAAAAACCAACCACAAACCATTTCTGACCCGGCCCTGAACCACACATGGAGTACAGGAGGCTGGAGGAGCAACAGAAAGGCGGTAAGAAGATCATCGGAAAAATTCCATAGGCCGAAGAGAGGAGGAGCGACACGATGGAACTCCTGGGGCCGCCCCATTGCCCCGTCGCTCCATCGTCCTCCTGGGGCCACCCCATCACGCCGTCACCAGCACCCGAAGACTTCTGGTGACTTCTGGGAGCTGCTGACCTTCCGGAAGCAGCATGAGGACTTCCGGGTGCTGC
>JAEANM010024111.1:0-11220 GCA_017656035.1 Myanophis thanlyinensis
TGATGTTTGTTTGTTTGTTTGTTGTTGAAAATTTAATAAAATTTTTACAAAAAAAACCAAAGAACAGCTGGATTTTCTGCTGCAATCACATGCATGCACAGTGGACACCCGAAGACCAACTGGGTCTCTGCAGTTGCACATGCGTGCATATGCAATCGCATGTGCAGGCTCAACAGGAGGTAAGTTGGCTGACAGCTTATGTGCCCAGCAAGATGGCTCTGCATGCCACTTGTGGCACCTGTGCCACAGGTTTGTCATCACGGCTCTAGATTTTGCCTTCTGACTGCAAGACCAGTGAGTCAATGTAACTTGTTAGCTCTAGTCTAGTTAGAAGAGAAAAAAAAAATGAGAGGGATCTTCTCCAGTTGATGATTTTGAGTTTTCCACCATGTTCTTTCACATTCTTTCATCATTTCTGTTTTGTTTTCATTCTCTTTTTTCTAGCATTCACACAGACTTGTATTTCATTTACCTCTGAAATCTATTTCCAGTTTGGTCACAGAATATACGCACATTATTTCTCATGATTTGTTGCTGGCCTTTCCCAACTGAGAAATTTAAAAAAAATCTACTTGTTGCAGAAGTTCACAGATTGTCCAATGGTATATTGAAAAGAAAATCTTGTTTTTAAATTCTCTCACTGCATGTCTTGGCGATTCTGCTCCTCATAGGAAAAAGAAAGTTACAAAATTGGTTAACTGTTAAATTTAAAGCAAAGAACATTCTTGAATGCTTTAACTGCATTGGAGAGGGATAATACATTTCTTTTAGCTTTAATTAAGATATAGGTAGTATAGATTTGCCCTCCAGAGATAACAGAATCTGTTGCTTAGCAATGGAAGCCTTTGTGGAAATTAGCATGAACTTCAAATGCACAAAACATCTCACATTAGGAATGGGTTTCAAAATAATGAATCCCTTTGAGAATGCTTATTAGGACCGGTGTAGAATCAACCTTTTAGGAGCAATACCAACAAGACACCTTTAGATTCTCTTTACCAATAAATTTATTATAATGCTTTCCATGCGTGATGTGGTATGCTCTATTCATACAAACGGAAATGCGAAATTAGTCATATAAGTTAACAAGATAATTTTAAAAAGGACTTAGAAATACTCCTCAGCTTACGACCTCAAAATTTATGTTGCTAAGTGAGAAATGTGTGACTTGTCACATTTTATTTTTCTTGACGCATTTGTTAAGTGAATCACTGCAGTTGTTAAATTAGTAACCCAGACGTTAAGTGAATCTGGTTTCCGCATTGACATTATTTGTCAGAAGGTTGCAGGTGATCCCATGACAACCCCCCTCCCCAGGACACTGCAACAATCATGTGAATCAGTTGTCAAGCATCCAAAGTAAAATCATGTGACCATGGGGATGCTGCAATGGTCATAACTGTGAAAACTGGTCATAAGTAACTTTTTTCAGTGCCATTCTAACTTTGATCACTAAACTGCCACTAAACTGTCGAGGACTACCTGTAGCATGCCCTGGATGTTGATGAACTCCTTTGAGTCACACTCTGCTAGTGTATTAAGAAGCATGGTGGGCTTGCCATTCAGCATTATCTGGAAAACAGTGATCCTCAATCTTTTCTTCACTGGGGTTCCCTTTAAATACCATTTGTGGCCATGGATCTTGGCCATGGACTCCCCAAAGACTTAACCCAAGATTTAAATCATATTTCTTCAAGCCTTCTCAGACCCTCTGTAACAATGTTGTGGCCCCCCAGGGGTCCATGGACCGCAAGTTGAGAACCACTGTCCTAGTTTGAAGAACAGACCTCTCTCAAAACCAAAAGGAGACACACCCAGACTTATATTCTACCTACTTACAACAAAGAGATTTACTGGATTCCAAATAAACTGTACTAAGGCAGTCTAATCTTACTGAATGAGTGTCACATGTATCGTATCCTACATGACCATTTTAGTACAAGACAGATTATCCTCTTTATAAAAACTGGCACACATAGATCCCACTTTCAACAGCAACAAACACTGATTGATAAAACCAGAGAGCCAGTTTGATTAATTTCTGGTTAAGGCCAGAAAGTAGGAGAACATGAGTTCAAGTCCTGGCATGGCCATGAAATCCAGCTGGACGACTTTGGGCCAGTCGCTCTCTCTTAGCCCAACTCACCTCACAGGGTTGTTGTTGTGACGAAAATTGAAGAAGGAAGGTGGGGTGGTTATGCCTTGTGTTATTTGTAAAAATAATAAAAGGCGGGAGACAAATAAATATTGATTTTTTTAAAAAATCATTTCTTTAATAAGGCTTCCGTTAAAAAAAACTATTCTCACCCAATCTTCCTCACTTGGCATGAAACGATCATAATAGAAACTTGTTTCTGAGAGCAGGCTACACATTTACGGTTAAAGATGAGAAATGGTACTTTGGGTATAGAAATGAGCTGGGTGGAAGACAACAATGCGGTTTAATCATCACAGAGTAGGTCATGGTATCAGGTATTTTCATTCAAATCGTATCTTCTAAGTTTCAAAACAAATCCCGTAAGATCAATCAAAATAGATAGCCCTTGTCCATAGGTTTACAAACAGATCACACAAAAGAAAGAATTGGCAAGGAACCGAAAACAAGCCAACTTGAGTATTTTCTCAGTTTAAGGAAGAACTTTTTAAAATGGCCAATCATAAAGTTAAGGAAGAATATAATGACAATGGAATTGATCTTTGGCATGGGACATTGAGTGGTCCTGAATCTCTCTCTGATATTGTTATTATTTGAGTGTCCTTTACTTCATTACAATATTATAACTTTGAAAAATTTTGAGCTTCTACACATGAATTGAATTTTATGGATTTAGAGAACAACAATTCGACCTATCCCAACTTGTAAATATAAAGCAAGTTTGAGTGTCCATATTTGTTTAAAGGGTATGAAATTAATCAAAGATCTCTGGATATTTTTTTACCAATCTGTAATTGTAATGAGAGGTGAAAATTATGAATAAGGACAGGAGAACAATCAGACTAATTATAATTTTAATTAAAACTTAAATGCAAATGATGTCAAATTTGATTTTTGTTGTGGCCTCTCTCACTGCTTCTTGGAATGCAGCTTCTGTTTGTATACCACATCACTCAAAACCACATAGGGCCCCCCTCAATCAAGAAAAAGTTGTGTGCCCCTCGTTTAGATAAAAGTATCCAATTGAACAACCTGGACAACTCCACATTGTCAGTCTAGTGTAAACAAAACATCTTCATAATTCTTTGCACAGAAATTCACATTAGTAAAGAAAATTGGAGCGAGTCATTGTTCTTTTAAATATCTTGCTGCCTTTTATCAGAAATGCTTTATGCACTCATTCTTCCACCCATATGACATATGATCTTATCTGAAGGTTTTAATTGCTATTTTTGAAGGTCTACAAAAAAAACTCTCAAGTCTGAGCATTTATTTTCATAATATGAGGAGACTTTAAAATGGTGCTTCTGGTTTTTCAACCAATATATCAAAAACCAATTTTAATTATCATTCCAAGTATAAGTCTAATTAGTTAATAATAGCCATTTCCCTATAAACCATTACAGAAAAAGTTTGTCTTAATAATTGTTCACTGTAGTTGTTCGGGTCTTTTCCCGTATAAGATTGAGAATATCTTCGCAACATTTTCCAAAGATACTGTCAATCTTACACAGGAAAAGACCCGAACACACCTAGACCTGCATACCTGTACCCGTGAAAATCTACGAAAACATATATATGTACACATACACACACTCTACAGGTCAAGTTTAACTTTAAAATTTAAAAACTGAGGTCCATTTTTAAGAAAAGAAACATTTCATCAATGGCTAATAATAGGAAGTCATCACTTTTTCTTTTGCAACCACAGTACATTGTGGTGCTTTGTTTTTATATGGCAAAAATAAATGAATACATTTGTTTACAAGGATAATGTTGCATAATAGCATGGGAGAAAGAGAACTAATCTGACAGCAACTTATATAAAGCTCATTAAAAACAATCTTACAAAAATACTACACTGAAAAGGGAGAGGGAAGACATGACTGTTATTCAGTATACAAACATGTTTCCATAAAATAAGACATTCCTTCAAAGAGTATAAAACATCTCCAGCACCCTGCATTTCCGAGTTTGAGCAAAAATATATATTTTAAAAGAAGGAAAAAAACAATGTCTTTCTTTTACTTAGGATGCTTTAATAAAATCGTTTGAGATGTTTTAAGGTATTGTTGTTTTCTGAAAGCTTTGCCTATTTGTGTTTTCTTTAATCATGTGTGCAATCTCGGTAGAACATATGGTCACACGTATGATGAGGCAGATTACCAGCTAAAGTGAAGGATTTTCAAGTTTAGGATACAGAAATCAATATCAAACAAAAAGGCACTGTTCTAAAACAATATATATTAAAAGAGCCAATGCTGATAATAGTGCAAGCTGAAATAATTTAAAATGTAAACATTATACATGATTATATTTCCTTCTGTTAAGGGTTTCTTGACAACAATAGTTCTTGGATTATTTATATTTGGCCATTCCAATGACAAAATGGAAATAACAAAGACCAGAAGCAAGAGAGGAAACCAGAAGCAAGAGAGGAAAACCAGAAGCAAGAGAGGAAAACATGAGATATTGTGAGAAATTTGGCCTTGGTGCTTCTGATTTTGACATGTTAATAGGAGCATTTCCTCATTTTCAAGCTATTAAAAATGAAAGGGGAATTTTCTCAATAAGCATATTTGTATTTGATATAAATCCAGATGTGTGAGCAAGATAAGTCTGATTGATCGTCCAAAGAATCCAGAACTGGTTTGCTATTCAGAGAGATGCAACAACAGGCACACTTACCTGGGAATGAGACACACTGTAGTGGGATTTATTTTCAAATCAACATTGTCTTTTGAGGTCTAGAAAGCTGTTTAAAGTCCAAGGAGACATCCTGTATTTCAGAAATAGTGTCAATGTTTCTTTATATTACAAACTGCTTTGAATCAATGTGATCAATTAGCCATGAATTGGAGTAAGCAAAGTAACAATTTGGTTAACCATTATAACCAATCTTTTTCATTTCGCAATAAGGTAAGAGAAGTACTTATTTATAGTAGAAGAGAATACTGTAGGTTGCCATTTAAGGTTAAGAATCTTTCCATAGCTTAAGGAATAAGCTGTTCCAAACATCTCTGGGTATGAAAAATTTTATTGATCTACTGCTAAAAGTAACACATCTAAAGTAAACCCTATAATGGAAGAGATGGCCAATTGACATGATACAATAGCCAAAGAGATGAAAGCCCTGATTATTCCAGCTCATAGAAAACATATCCCAATTTCTATACAATTGAAATATTACAGGTAGTCGACTTACAACAGTTCACTGACAACGGCACCATAAAAAGTGATTTATGACCATTTTTCACACTTATGACTATTGCAGCGTCCCCTGGCCATGCAACCTAAATTCAGATGCTTGACAACTGACTCACATTTATGACGGTTGCAGTGTCCAGGAGTCATGTGATCCCCTTTTGCAATCTTCTGACAAGCAAAGTCAATGGCGAAATCATTAACAACCGGATTACTAATTTAACAACTGCAGTGATTCACTTAACAAATGTGGCAAGAAGGCAAAACTCACTTAACAAATTTCTCATTTAGCAACATAAATTTTGGGCTCAATTGTAGTTGTAAGTTGAGAACTACCTGTAATAGCAAGGTTGTTTTTCTTTATGACTTTCAAAGTTTTAATTTCCAGAAACACAAGAATCCCCATTGTTCTAAATATAAAGACGTTATATTCTTCTTATCTGAAGTCGTTTCTGATTATGTCTATCAATGCATTATCTCATCTTACAACTATTTTCCCTTGCATGTTTTATTTACATGAAGAGGATCCATAGCTGTAGGGCCAACTTGACCATGTCATCTGACCTGCTTAGTTCTATCTGCCCACACAATGAATCTGAGATTATAAACCAGGAATCTTATGCATAAAGGACATCAAAATTTTCTATGTATAATGTTTAGGTATAAGTCTGAAGTCAGATTATGGGTATGAGAAGAGGGGGAATACTACAAATGTGAAGAGTAAGGCCCATGGTGTGTTCCTATCCCAACTCCTTCCAACCTGGAAATTTTGTCATGTGTTTAAGCTATTCAAGAAACACTTTCTTTGGGAAGACAAGACAATGTTCCTGATTGTTGACAGCAATAGTAATTTATCAAGCTGGATAAGAAACGAGGTTGTCTTTTAAACATGAAATAAATCTAGTGTGCTCTAAAGGTAGGTCACATGAACCAACAGTTCTGAATTAACAAATCTGCTTTTCTGCCCTAATGCAACTTTTTAAAAGCAGGATTTAAATTAAGAAATTATTCCAGTGTAAGTAGTTATTTTAGTTATGTAAAGGAACAATCACAAGGTGTTTTTAAAAATGTGCATATAGCAGAATTGACACATATTTCAATATATGTACATTGGTCAAATGTATATAAAAGATTAAGATAAATACTCCTGAGAAAAATGTTTACTCTTTTTTTCAGCTTTTCTTAAAAGGGAACATAATTTCAGGATATTGCAAGAGTAACATAGCTGGTCATGCAACTTCATAATGTAGTTTGTCTTGACAAGAAATGAAACAGGGAAAGAAAAAGAAAAAATAAATCATTTTCATAATTCTAGCAAGATAACATAACAATCTGTAAGCATGTGGAGAGAAAATGTGGACATTTTTATTTTCCCAGTTTAGTAAAAAAAAATAAAAAAAAACCTTGTCAAAAGAATTGTATACCATATACGGCTCTAATTTATAAATTAGAAGATATATTTGAAGATTAATTAAATTTCTAGTTTCTCTTGTAATTAAATATTGATTCAACACAGTTTGCATTAAGTTTGATATTCAAAGGGAAATCCTATTTCCATGGTATGCTTACATATAATTAATGACTGCTTTTTTTTAATGCAGTATGAGTTATTTTTTCGTGGGGCTAAAGTCATGACATTGAATATGAATGATCATGTACATCCTATTGAAATCATAATCAAAGACAAATCTCATATGTGTTTTTAAGTAACTGGAATTCGGTTTAATTCCTTTTGGCTTTAGAAGGATTTAAAGCACTTTAATTCCTCTGGTTTGTAATAAGTGTTGTGTCTTCATCTAAATGAATTTACACTACATACTTCTGACATTCAAGTAAACTCAAAAAGGACTATAAAGTAGTTCTGAGAACAAAGTTATGTTATAGCATCATTCCGAAACACTGCAAAACTGGCAGAAGAATTAAAAACCTCGCAGAACGAAACAAAAAGGTAAAAGGTCATCGAACTTTTCTTCATACTCCCACTCGGTCCCCTCCACCCAGTTTTATTTAAAGTGCATGAATGTGGGTTTTTTGTCACTGCAACTCTTGCAAATAATTAGTTAAATGCAAACATTTTGGCTCATCTATGCAGCAACATCGTTTGGAAAAAAAAACGCCTATTAAGTATTCATCTAAATGTACCATAAAATAGCAGCATTAACAACATCTACAATGAAATGAAATGGTTAGCAGTGCTTAAGATCACCTGTTGTACATCCAAAATGAGTTTTCCTTTCTACCACAGAACCGGGGAGGCAGTAGCATACAATCCATAAAGAGCTACATATACATGAAGGAAATAACTGTGCAAATGGTACAGGGATTCTTTGAAGCTTACATTTTGCAGCTGTCTGTGGAAGAGAAAAATGGCGTCTCAACCAGTTTCTTTCAGCAGCAAAAGAAATATTGCAATTTGCAATAGAAAGCTCTGCACTATACACACAATTCCTCCCCCCATGTATACAGAACTTCTTTAGTAGGTGGTCAACATAGTATAGTTATATTCTGGTAGAAAAGCTCAACAAGTATCTCCTTCTTAAAGTCAAATGTGCATTCTAAAAATTATAAATCTTGACAGCTAAAGAAGCCATTTAAAAAACCCCACTAAAACAGGCATGTATCAGAAAAGAGCAAATGTCCATTTGCTGTGATGCTTACACTACTGTCCGGTGCTCCCCACATACATAAACAGCACTAGGTCGGATACGTCTTCTAGCTTGACCAGGTAGCTGTGGCAAAAACTTGAAGTACTTGGGCACTAAGTCTAAACACGCATCGTGAAATTTCTTGATTCTCCAGTAGTAGATGAGTGGGTTCAGAGCAGACTTGAGGTAGCAGAGCCAAAGGAGCCAGGTGCTTATCTCAAAAAAGTTGTGCTTGTGATAAAAGTGGCTGTTAAATGTGGCAATAAGGCTATAGGTGGTGAAGGGGGCCCAGCAAATTATGAAGACAATGAACAAAATCAATATGGTGGTGAAGGCACGAGTTTTAAAGCTCATATCAATATTCATTTGAAAGGGTCTCTGGAGGCTCATGAGACCAAGTTTGCTAGCTTGACTGAGGCATATGCTATCTGGGTGACTATGGATACGTACCGCATTGTGCCGTACGGTATTGAGGATGCCCATAAAAGAATATAACATTACGAGGAATGGAATGAAGAAGGAGACCAAAACCACCACAACTACATAGGCGCGGTAACCCGGGTTTGTTGTGTAGCCAAATACACACTGAGGTGCTTTGGAAGGTATCTGTAGGCTGGGGTTCCCCACAGACAGTGGAAAAGCCACAACAAAGGCCACAAGCCACGAAGCAGCGATGAGGACTTTTGCTCGGTAAGGATTCAGCTTGTCCTGCCTTTGAACTATTATAAGGAATCTGTCAATGCTGATGATGATTAGTATGGCAACTCCTTCGATGACAAACAGCCAGAAGAACATGGCAGAGACTCTGCAGAAGACATCCCCAAAAATCCACTGGGTAGTGATGATGGTTATCAAAGCAAAAGGCATGTTCAGCACAGCAAGCAGCATGTCTGCAAAAGCCAAACTAGCTAGAAGAATGTTAATGGCAGATCGCATCGCAGTCTTCTGATAAACCATAAGGCAGACGACAAGATTACCGACAAAAGAAATAAGGAAAATAAATATCATAGCAGCAGAAAGAACGATCTGGAGTGGTAGACTCAAGCTTGTGAAGCCTTGTAACAGGAGGGCAGGTGTACTATTGATTGTCAAAGGAGCTATCTCAGTAGTAACCATGGCACCCAAATGATATTTCAGTAGCTGAGCTGTGCCCTTATGGACCAAGATCAACGGAGCGGTAATATTGGCATGGGCATGTTCATAGACAATAAAAGTTGCATTTAATGACACAGGATGAGCTGGTGTCAGCGTTGCAGGAAAAACCATCACTTCAGCAGAAAAGAGAAAGAGACTTCAAGGCATTTTAATAAATAAGATGGTGTCATGATTCAGGGCCCTGGGTGAAATTATAGTAACATATCCAGAAGAAGGAAGGTTGACTTGTACCCTTCATGGCAGTGCTTTGGTCTGAAAAATAAAATAGAAATTAAAATGTTAAAACAAGGTATTGTATTACTGAATGCACCAATATTGCCGTGGAGAAAAACTGTGCTCAATATTTCCTGCGTTATCCAGCACTATCAAATATTTAATTGGGTGCACAGGTATTCCTCAACATACGGCCACATTCGAGCCCAGCATTTCTGTTGCTAAGTGAGACATTTCTTAAGTGAGTTTTGCCCCATTTTACGACCTTTCTTGCCACAGTTGTTAAATGAATCGATGTGGTTGAAGTTAGTAACACAGTTGTTTAACTGAACCTGGCTTCCCCATGGACTTTGTCAGAAGGTCAAAAAAGGGGATCATGTGACCCAGGGACATAGCAACTGTCCCAAATATGAGTCATTTGCCAAGCATCTCAATTTCAGTCACATGACCATGGGGATGCTGCAACAGCTGTGTGAAAAATGGTCGCAAGTCACTCTCTCCAGGGCTGTTGTAACTTTGAACAGTCACTAAATGAACTGTGATGAGGACTACCTGTACATTATTTTAACTGGATTACATCAACTTGCCACCATACTTTTCCCAAAATATCTCTAGGCATGAGAAACTAATGACCAGTCATCATGGTCTTCTGACTAAACTTTTAATGAAAAATAAACCCTTTTCCTATCAGTCTCGGTCAGCCTGTGGGAAGCAACTATGGCTGAATCTGGGAAGTGCACGCAAGAGGACTGAGGTAGAAGGTGGTGAAGAGTCTATTCAAATATATATAACACAGTTAATGTCCATAATGTAAGCTCTATTATCCTAAGACAGACAGGGAAGCAGGCAGGCAGACATGCAGTTGTCCTCTTAGACATGTGCATGAAAAAGAAGTTTGACTGTAGCAGTGTAACTGGAAACCGCACAGAGCAAGATGGGCAGCTATCTAAATATTTTGAATAAATAAACTGATCTTGTGAACTTTGTACCTGATGAGATTAAGGCTGGCTAAGATATGCAAAAAAGCATATGTTGCGAAAGCTACACGAATACAATGGACTGGGAATGGTCAGAAATGAAGAAAATGAATTAATAGGAATACATTTGAGTTGACAGTATACATGTTTTATTTCTTTTTAAATCAGGGCTGTCAGACTGGTGGCCCATGGGCTGGATGTGTCATGCGCAGGCCACACCCACCCTGGCTCTGCAAAGGCAAAAACCGCCGCAATATGTCACAATACATCACATGACATGATTGAGTTTGACACCCGTGTTTTAGGCCATCCTCACTGTGTCTCTGGAGCACAGCCATATTTACATGCATATCTATTGAAATAAATGCAACACACATACTTGCATTTGCTGTTATTGTTCACATGCCCTTCTCTTTTCAGGAAAAAAGTATTATCAGACTCATTATACAAAAAATAGAGAAGATCTAAATTTCATTGGTTCATTTAGAGCAGGCATGTCAAATTTGATTTCATTGAGGGCTGCATCAAGGTTGTGTTTTACCTTGGGAGGAGGGCTGGTCAGGATGGGTGTGGCCAGCTCAATGTCACTCGTCAAGGGTCTATTTTCGGCTGCAACAGTGTCCTGCAGCCCTCTGCCAGTAAAAAAGGAGCTCGGGGAGGACATGCACTTCCTTCCCGAGCACCATTTTTGCTGGCAGAGGCACTGCGGGCAGTGCTCTGCTGTTTCCAGGGTGGGCCCGTGGACCAGATCTAAGCATCCCACGGGCTGGATTCAGCCCACAAGCCTTATTTATTTTTATTTATTTATTTTATCACATTTATATACCGCCCCATCTCCACAAGGACTCGGGGCGGTTCACAGCAGGTAAAA
>JAEANM010024112.1:0-11220 GCA_017656035.1 Myanophis thanlyinensis
ACACACACACACACACACTTCAGAATGTAGATACTTCCCCCCCTCCGGACAAGCTCCCCTATAAAAGTTTGCTACTGTACCCCATTTCTCTGCAGTCTTCTTCTTCCTGTACTGAGTCTGGCTCTCATTATTTATTCTTGTATGACCCCCGACTTGAATTGGACCCCCAATTATTCTTCTGACAGAACGTAGGACATCATATACATGTATAAATCTGCAAAGTGTTTCTCCTGTTTTACTCTTAGACTTCATTTTGATTTCTTGTCCACTTTTGCTGACTTCTATTTTATTCACGAGAGATGATCAAGTAAATTCTAAACATGGAGTTTGTAAGTTTTCTACAGCTTTTAGTTTTACAGTTCATTGGATTGAAGAATATTTGGATTGAATACCTGCAAAAAGCCATCTTAATTGGATTGTGTCTTTCCAAAAAATGCATATTTTGCACTCTGAAGACTTTCAGGATTTTAATGCTAAGTAGGACGTTCTGTTTGTCACTGGAGATTCTTTTTTTCTTTCTTTCTAGCAATTTCCTGCAAGTGAAGAATCTGATTTTTTAAAAAACCAGCTGTTGATTCATTGGTTGCAACAGGAATTGACCAACTGGCTTGCTGCCAAAAAACAGATGTCATGGCCCAAAGTTATCCTGCTTGCTTCCATGTCTGAGAAGGAGCTAGAACTCACAGTCTCCTCCTTACCAAACTGGCTTTCTTGCTAGAGATATATGATATTCTCACAATATGAACATTTACATACATCTATATCAACATATCGTGAAAGTTACCATATTAACACTCCAGAAGAGTCACTGGATATTTAGAGGAAATTGTAGAGCCACAGATTGATCTCAGAAAGTAAAGTCTCTAACTCCTTTTAAAACCTAGTTCTAAACCATATTGACTTTCTACTACGTATAGATTGATTCAGACAAAGCTGTAGTTTGTTTTAAAAAAAAATAATCTGTATAATTACTGCTGTCAACTTTATGCTAATCAAGGGATGTCAAACTCAAGGCCCGGAGCTGGATGTGGCCTGCAGGATACTTAGATCTGCTGCTCAGGATACAGCGAACGACCAGCCCATGGTGCCTCTGCCACTGAAATTGGAGCAACCAATATTGTCGAGCTGGCCACATTCACCCTGGTCATGCCCACCCTGGCCCCCAAGGTCAAACACAATCCTGATGCGGCCCTCAATAAAATTGAGTTTGACACCCCTGCTGTAGATGCAATAATATTTTGTCCTGAACTGATGTGATTCAGTGATTTAGTTTTCAGAAAAACCTTGCAATAATTTTGCAGTCCACAAAGTGGCTGGTGACTGAAAAACAGAAATGCAGTATTTGTGGGTTGCATTGCCTCCATTCACACAAAGTTCTTTAGACAATGTTAAATTTCCACCAACTGCTTGTGCAGGAGAGCAGTTCTCAGTCATTTCTTCCATATCTTTTCACACAAGCTAGCAGCAAATGGATGGGATTCATACGTGTGTTGCTTGCTTATATTTCTACGGTTGGGAAGGAAGGAAGGAAGGAAGGAAGGGAGGGAGGGAGGGAGGGAGGGAGGGAGGATATTCTGAGTAACTGAGGTGCTACTGGTTTCTAGATTGTAAAGAAATGATGCTTCATTTGTATTTAGAGAATAAAGTTGAGATGTTATGTAGCTGTTAGTTATATGATACAACCTGTGCTGAACTTGGCTTCAGGAGGCCTTGGGCCTATCATTTCTATCTCCCAATTGTCACTTGAGGATTTGCTGTTTAATGGTTAAGTCTCTTAGTTTCATCTGGCTGGGGCATCTGTGCTCCAATCATTGAAGAAAAGACTATTAATTTCCAAACAACTCTAAATCTGAGAAGTTGTAAGACATCAGAAGAGTAGCTATACACAGGCGCACAGCATCACTGGAGGAAAGATACATAGAGGTAAAATAGGGAGACCAAAATTTGCCTGAACAGCTGCTGTTCAATGATATGAGTCCTCCCCTTCTCCCCCTGATAATTGCTCAAGAGTAACAAGCACTTATCAAGACCCACCACCTAAATGGGAACTTACTACACTGAACATTCCACTCCTACTACAACAACCAGTAAAGGCACCTTTTATTTCTCCATTCTGAAATATACTTACTCTTACTCTAATTTCCTTTTGCATGTGAAGGAGGAAAGACTCCAGGCTATAATTGAGTTTGTGGTTTGAAACTATTATTGATTATGCTTTGAGTCAGGAAATATTAAGTGTGCGCTGATGAAAAACTAGAGCAAGAAGTCCATGAAATCCAATAGCCGCCTGGGAAAAATATTTAATTTCATTAGCTTGATGAAAATCAAAGCAGGATTGTAATATTACAGTTATTCAAAGGCAAGCTCCCCACCCTCGTGAAATACTACAAACTCTTAAATGAAAAGCCACAAGAAGTTTTTAAACCTGATTTTCATATGGAGAATTAACAGAACCATTTTAATAATCTCTAAAATATGTTTTGTACATTGCTTTTCAGTTAATAAACATTTATATTGCAAACCAATACTGGCTTACTTGGAAGGAAACTTCAATTAATTCTATATGCTTACCTCTGAATAGAGTAAAGGTTTCAGCTATCGCTTTCCTTAGGTCCAAATTAGCCAAATTTTAACTTTATATTCCAAAGTTAAGTGTGGACAAGGCTATTAATATCAATGAGCTAGAGCATGTTAATGGGGAAATCATCTTTTGTTGAGATGAGTCTACTCTAAATGGTATTTGTCATTATATCATTTGGACCTGGCCTTCCTGGAAGAGCAATCTGTCTAGACTGTTGGAAAAGTAAATGAAAAAAGAAAATCTTATGAGTTTATATTTATAACCCAAACCTCACTATTCCAATTTCAGTGGCAACGTCTTCCAAAGTTCCTCCTCAGGTTCTTTCCTTTGGTTTAAAAAAACTCAAATTATCTCTGTCCATTTGAGGGAAAGTCTGGAGGAATCTGAATGAATGTATGCCAAGTACCTGGATTGTGCATTGGCCATCTGGTCTGGATGGTCATTCTGGACTGCAAGCTACTTGGCTGTGAATACTTCACAGGGGTCCAAACTTTTGGCTTACCAGGGCTGCATTGAATGAAGAGGAATCATCTTGGGCCACATATAAAATATATAGCATAGTTAAAGTATATAAATCTCATAATACAGCTAGTCCTTGATTTATAAAAGTTTGTTTAGTGACTGTTCGAACTTACAAAGGCACTGAAAAAAGTGACTTATGACCATTTTTTACATGACCATTGCCGGATCCCCATGGTCACTTGATCAAAATTTGGACACTTGGCAACTGATTCATATTTATAAGAGTTGCAGTCACCTTTTGCAACCTTCTGGCAAGGAAAGTCAATGGGAAAGCCACTCAACAACTGTGGCAAGACAGGTTGTAAAAATGGTGCAAAATTTACTTAAGAAATGTCTTGCTTAGCAACATAAATTTTGGACTCAATTGTGGTTGTAAGCTGATGATTACCTGTAATGTTAAAAGTTTATGATCCTGTGAGGCTACATTACTAGTTGGCCAGGGCCACATGTGACCCATAGGTCACATTATTAGACATGCCTACTCTACATATTCATAAGTCACATCATGTGATTTTTTTTTTTTTTGTATGCACTGTTCCTATTGCTGTTCATTTGGGGTAGTATTTTGAATGGATTAAAACCATTTTGATCTTGGATTTTGATTGACTTGATTTGTTTTCAGAATGGAACTGATATATGAGGCTCCTTGGCTGTTTTACCTCACATTTTAAAAAAAAAAGACATGTTAAAATTTTGAAGCTGAGATAATTTAGTTTAACATGAATCAGTCACTAAGAGATTTACCTCTACCATTTTAAGATCTAAAGAAGGGGTGTCAAACACAATTTCATTGAAGGCTGCATCAGAGTTGGTTTTGACTTTGAGGGGCTGGGGTGGACATGGCCAGGGTGGGCGTGGCCAGCTCAACATCACTCATGTTCGGGGCGCCTGTGGTGGCTCAAGCACTCTTCCAGTGAAAACAGGCTCCTGAGCTCTGTTTTGGCTGTGACAGCCTCCTGCAACCCTTTGTCAGTGAAAATGGAGTTAGGAGTGCCGCCCTTGGCCCTTGCGAGCTCCATTTTCAGCTGTGACAGCCTCCTGCAACCCTCTGCCAGTGAAAACGGAGCTTGGAAGGCCCAGACACAGGCCTCTGAAGCTCCGTTTTTGCTGGCAGAAGTACTGTGGTCCTTCACTGTTTCCAGGAGGGGTGGGGTGGGCCAGATCTAAGAACCCTGTGGGCCAGATCCGGACTTGAGTTTGACACCCATGATCTACAGTATATATATTTTAATGAAAAAATCCATTTACATAAACATAAAACCATTTAAGGACTGGAAAAGAATAATGAGTTTTGTGGCTTCCTTCAATCCTGGATTCAGAAGGATATACAAACATGGAATAAATGAAGAAGCTGACAGAAATGGATTGTCCTTTTAATATCTGCATGTCAGTTTAGCCAATGGTAGCAGATCCCAAAGGTGCTTTTTCAAAAAGCAACTGGACTTTCTTTCTTTATGCTTGAAGATGTTTTGCTTCTCATCCAAGAAGCTTCTTCAGTTCTTCAGAAATGTCTTCAAGAGAAAAGAAAAGAAGTCCAGTTGACTTTTGAAAAAGCACTTTTCGGACAATCGTGACCTGGATGACTGAGAATCTCCACAGACATTCTGTGGTAGCAGAATCTTTAATCATTCAAGCTCCTCTCTTGGTTCTGCTCTGTATAATGAGTATTGTTATCCGAAGCATAGCTCTAAAATGGAAGAATCAAGATTATGTCCCAAGGGATTCAGAATGAGAGGTGGCTCTCTTAAAATCAGGCTGAAAATGACACGGTGTTACAAATTTCATGGAAGCCGGAATTTTGAATTGCAAACCCTAAAACACGGTGCTCTAATGAAAAGCAAGGATTGGAGGTATCTCTCCATCTATACAGGATGTATATACATTGATGTACTTAATCTATCTTAATCCTTCTTAGTCTAGACTCATGTAAATTAATAAGACATTAGTCACATGTGATTTCAGTAAAACTGATTCAAGAATAGCTCACTGTGGATATTTTGGGTCCTTTCATCATTTTCCTGGCAACAGGTAGAAACCATGATAGGAATTTTTTTTTTTTTTTGCAGAAAACTTTTATCTGGTGTTTAGGTCCTTGTGGTGTTATCTTGAACTCCAGAGATTCCACACCCTCCCCCCAATTATATAAGAAGACTTTAGGAAGCTTTTGAATAAAGTTTCCTGATAAATTATAGAAACTTCTAAGCTATGCCCAGCAGCTTTCTTTTTAATTGGTCCAAACAATCACATATCCTCAATGTCTTTTTAGAACTTGAACATTTATTTATTAGATCTGAAGTGGCAGTGAACTGTATGTGAGTGTTTAGTGATGCCTTTATATCAGAAAGCTTCTGAGGCATAGCGGCTTTAGAAATATCAGGTTTTTAAAGGTGAAGTGTTGGAAATAATTTGGAAGTAGTTGACTCATATATCAAGCCATTTTTTAATAACGCCAGTAAAGCCCTTGTCAAGTTTCCACCATCTGTAGCAGTTCAGATGTTTTTCCCCCCACTTAGGTGATTTATTTCAGCACAATAGCTCTCAGGTCATCAGCTGCTTAAGTACTTATGGAGAAAACCAAGATGTTTTTCATGGTGTCTACCACAGACCCCACTTTGCCTCCAAAAGAAACATATTGAGAGATTTGCATCGGGTAATAAATCAAAAGCATTTTAGTTCTACAGTTAAACTTAAGGTGACAGATAATTATGGTAAATAATTATAGCTGAAGGTTTAAATCAGATTTTAAATCCTTTATTGCATCATATTACTTGTCCCCTGTGATATTCAAATGCCCATACATGGCAAGCATTAAAAGTTTATTTGTTAAAATTTAATTTGGTGGGCATAAGGCAACTTTGATATGCATGTCAATAAGATTTGTTTTCAGTTCTCAATTAGCTTTTCTTTCTTTCTTAATATTTTGCTGTTCAACAGCAGTTTTACAGCAGTAAAATAATAGTGATAGTATATACTATTATGGTATGTGATCATACTTTAGTAATATTTTTACCGCTAATTACTTTAAGGGAGAGACTTTGCTTTTTCTGAAGTTGGAATTTGAATACATTGTTATCAAAGGAGTTGAGAGTATAAATCAGAGGAAAAGTGAAAGTATTTAATAAATACATAACAATTTAATTAAAAAAACAGTTCATTCTTGGGTATACATCAGGGTATTTGGTAAGTAGGTGGATAGATAAACACACATTCTGCAAATTCTAGATAATATATGATGCTTTTAAAGCATGCATGCATTATTCTGTTATTGCAAAGTCTTTATTGAATTATTGTAAATTATTGTATACTAAATGATATACATTGTATAACACAAATACATAAAATACATAATACAAATTTCATGATTTTATTCTTGCAAACGCTTCAGCTGAGTTGATCTTTTGCCATTCACTTCCTCTCAGCCCTAGAATGGAGGGAAGGGCAAATCACTTCTGAAATCTTGCCTCAAAACTTCAGTTGTCCAGTCACCAGGAGTCAAGACTGACTCAAAAGCACCCCAAAAATTATAAATACCTTATGAAGACAAAATACAAAATTTAACAGATTTCTTCCAGTTCTACAGTAGTAGATCTGGAAAAGATAGCATACATCACAATTCTGTAAAGGTTTCACATTTGCAAAATCGGAATTGTTATGTGTCAATGCAAGTCTTTATGTGTTTATTTAATATACCTGTGAGTTTCAAAAGGCTCTGGGATATTAAATAAAAACTTTTTGCACTTCACAATCATTCTTAATTGTTAAAATGTCCTGCAGAAGAGTGCTGTTTTCAAGATGATGCCAAGATATGCCCAACCTGAATTGCTGAAGGAATGACTCCAGAAAAAGGGGTCTACTATCACAAAGCATTATCCTTGGAATCCCACAGTCCCAGCTCATGTCTTTGGAGTACCTTGAATTAGAAACCCAGATATTTGACAAAGATTAATCAGAAGTTTGATATGCACTATTAAGCCTATTGGACATCTGGAGAGAGACAAGATACCTAGACTACCATATCGAGCCTGCATTAATCCAGACAGCTTGTAGATGGTATCAAAGGTACACAGAAAATAAATTATTTATCTTCATCATACAGTTTTTTTTACAATCTAGATAGGGTAGGCCTACAAACATCTAACTAAAACGACACAAGTTTGGAACTATCAATAAACTGCAAATCATTCTCAGCGGCTCCTGATTCAATTTATAGGAACTGCCCATTCCATAGTGTATTTATTTAATTAAAACATTTATATAGCCATCATCTTATAACAAACTCTGTGTGCCTCCCACAGAATAGTCCAAAAAATCTGGACTAAGTGGCAAAGGATGTTTATCATAGCACATCCATCACCTCTTAATGGAAATTTGCTGTGTGCTTTAGGCTAAACCTTTTCACACTAGTGATACATAACAATGCTGTCTTTATGGACTGACTTTGTCAAAGGAGAGTGATACAGCAATCTGACTAAATAAATACTATATACCATCCATCTATCTCTGTGTTAATATAAAAGCTGTCTTCATGAGTAATGTATCACTGCGGTAATCATTGAATTGTCTTGGCAGTTCTGCTAAGCAAGTGTTTGTTGTGTTTGTGAAGCTTGCAGGGAACTACCAGAACTATACACCTTACATTTCTCCCCTCCCCCTGCCCCCCCATGAGTTTTCTGAGATTTGTGGAACAGGAGAGGAAAAGAAAGTTTCCAGTTCCTATCCTATTTTAATTCATTGCCTTCAATTCAAACTGCTGAATGCTAGAATTAATGGTATCCCTACTCAATCCATAGATTTTTATCCAAAGTAGTCCAAAATGCTTTTAATTCAGAGTGAAGTCTTAAAGAAGAAAGCAAAAATTATCTTTATTCCCTTGACATTGGAAATTTAAATCAGTAAAAAAAAAGCATGCTTCCTATGTGGCAATGTACAGCATCACCACAAGAAAGCTTTAAGAATTAATTTTTTTTTTTTTTGCTCTGTCTAGTTTTAGTTTCCTAGTTTTTGTTTTCACAGATGGAGTCTCAGGAAAGTGATACCAACATGATGTTATGGTTTGTAAAACCACAGAAAGTTCAGCTACTGGTGATGACTTCAGGGTCAAAACATTTTTAATGTATTGATTATATTTATTTAGCTTGCAATATGGCACCAGGATTATTTATCTAGGTTCTTATCTGTGAATAACAGGAGGACATTTTAAGTCTGGCTGATATCTGCTAAGCAACATTACTGTTTGTATGGGGTGTAATGATCACTCGGTAGGAGGGAACAGAAAATTTGGTGGACATAATCCAACCAAAGCTAAACCTTGCCTTCCCAAGCAGTCTTTCTGCTAAATCATGCTGATTAAAGTTATTTCTTTCACAGCTTTGATTCAGCCAAAAATTGAAGAGCAGCACCAAGAAATTATTTTACTGAAATTGACTGGTTGAGAAGAAAAGGTTTAGCTGCAGTACACAACCTTCCCCCACCCACAAATCTATGAACTACAGTGAGGATGTAGTTTATTAAATCAAGAAACAAACTACTAGCTAATTTCAATTTTGGCAACGCAGCCTCTTTGTCTTGGACTACATGATATCTGATGATTAGTTGATGGGAATTGGAGTTTTATAACAAACAACAATAAGCATTAAGTATATATATATATATATAACATTCCACCTATTCTATTGTTATATGTAATACATAACACGGAGCACTAATGCATGACACTTGAACTTTGTCCCAAGTCTTTTCTTTTGATGAAAAAAGAGTTGTTTGCTAAGACAACCTTAATATGGAATGAAGATTTGACTTAGCCACTGGAGCAAATGGAAACTGATAAATCAGTCTTGGTGAAACTGATACCTTTCAAAGTTTGGGGGTTGCAATGCCAAACATTCCTTTCTAGAATAATCAATGACCACAATAACTATTGATTGGAAAAGTTCTATATTTCCAGAAGTGGGTGTGAGGGAGGGAGCGAGGGAGGAAGGGAAGAAGAAAGTTCAGAAATAGACAACCAATGAACATTGTTTGAATTAGCCATTGATATAATTTGAGCTCAACACATTTTATCAGTGCATCACATAATCACTTTTCAATATGCTCACTTGGAATTTTCATATGTAAATTACCTCAAAAGGTTTAAAAAAATAACATTTTTTTCTTTGCAGATAACTCCTTTTCTTGGAGGGAGGAACATGCCATCAAAAGATTGCAAACTGTGATGTAAAATAATTTCATGTCTCTAGAACTTAGATTAGGTTCTTTGTGTTATCACTTTTCCCTTTTACACTCAGGGCTCATACAAAATTCCAGTGCTAATGTGTTTTCCTCTTGGGTGATAGATTGTACAGCTCCTTCATAATGAAGGTAGGGCGAAGGGAAAATTTTGTTTGGTGTAAAAATAATCTTGCTGAAAATGAATTTGCAAAGGTTTATTCCCAAAGAAATATATTCACAAGCATCTTATGGAAGTGGTCTGTAAAAATGTTGGAATTTTATATTACAACCCAGTATTTTATTTTATTTTTTATTTACCCAATTTATTTGGCTGCCCATATCAACAAATGACTTTGCACTGAGTAATGAGTAACAAGTGTCTACATATATACAATATATAACTCAATATAATACAATGCTGTTCTGCTTTATTCTGAAAAAATATCCGTAAGTCAAAGCTATAAGCTTTCTGAAGCATCTTGCTCTACTTTTTATATTCTCTTCTTGATGCTCAATTTCAATGTTTTCATCAAAAATATTTTATCTCTTATATCAAAGGAAATCATTCCTATCACTACCAGCTTTTGTAATGCTTTGATGACTAATAAAAGGAACTAATCCAATAAATTGTCCTATGACAAGTTGACCATGGCAAGTAGGCTGCAGCAAATTGGCCTTAGCAAGTTGTCAGGGCAAGTTGGCTATGATGAGTTGTCATAAACCCATATATGCCTCTTAGGCAGGATACTAAATCAAATCAAATCAAATCAAATTTTATTCATCACATGCAGTCATACATGCTACGAAATGCAGTGAAATGTGTATGCGACCGCTCGTGACTGTAGGTGTTGGCTACCACAATCAACATTCATGCGGTTACCTTGGCAGCCCAATAATTTGCCTGTTTATTCAAAAATCAGTTTGAGTATCTTGAGTTTCTTTAAATGTGTCTCTTTATTGGCAAGGTGGGAACCTATACCTCACCAGATGGTGTTGAAGGATAGACCCTCACATTCCTTACATTCCCCCTGGAGGGTAAAGCTGCTGGGAGATGCAACAACAGGTATATTAAAAATCTATTCATCTTTCCCTAGCCCTCAGGACTGCAGAAACAGGATTGTGTAACCTTTACAATGATATTACTCCACTCAATCACTGTTGACTGGTAAAGATGTAAAAGTCAACCAAATCCACAAGGGAGAAATGGGAAAATGGAAAGCAAAAATAAAGTTTAATGATGGTCAGGGTGGGATGCTAAATATTCCTCAAATCAATGAGCTCTAAGGGAAGCAGGAACCATGATCAACTCTACCAACTTTCATTAAAAACAATTAGCAAGACTAGAGAGTCTTCCTAATTACACATTACAGTCTTTTTCTATTACATATTCATATTTTTCCATAGAAGTGCTGTTTTCTCAGCTATGAAAATAAAACGATGCCTCATATCATCATTGTATTGTAGCTCAATATTATGCAAACCCACCATTCCTGATCTAATGCAGGTAGGCTTCAACTTATGATCACAATTGAACCCAAAAGCAAGACTGCTGAAAAGTGAGATTTCCCCATTTTACAACATTTTTGCCAGACTTGTTAAGTGAATCACTGTACTTACTAAGTTATTGACTCTGTTGTTAAGTGAATCTGACAAATTCACTTATATTGCTTGTCACAAGCTGATCACATGACTCTAGGACTCTGCAACCATCATAAATATGAACCAGTTGCCAACCATCTGACTTTCATAAGCTGTTTTACAGTAATCCGATTAGGGGGTTAGGGTGTGAATTATGAACAGCGTTCCCAAAGGCCCACAAGTATTTTTACAGGCATAAGGGACTCATTGATTCGGACGTGGGAGAAAATAAAAAATAAGCATTATATAAAAATTCCAAGATGGCTATCAAC
>JAEANM010024113.1:0-11220 GCA_017656035.1 Myanophis thanlyinensis
GTGCCTCTTTGATTTAATTGTAAGCAAGATGACTGAATGATCAAAATCAATGTCAAACTGGCCAAAACACTCCATTTCAGTGGGGGTTGCATATTTTTGAACACAACTGTACAATAATATTACCTATCTATACTGTGTTATAAATTGTTAACCATAAGTGTTTTGACCCACAAACTGATCCAATGTTTGTTATATAATAGCTTGGTCCTTTGTGGCATGCTATCTAAACTGGTCCCAGGCTAGAAACCTGGAAAATCAGTCCTACATTCAAATCAGTCATAAGACGGGTTCATTTGTATTGCTAGACTAGATGGCAAAATCAGGTTTTTAATGCCTTGCAAAAGGTCAGCAAATCTAATCTCAGGGAAGATAATATTCCAAAGGATGAATGCCAGGGAACAAAAATGGTTATCTGGGTCCTTGTGGATGGAGATATCTAGGAAATGAGATACAGACAAGGCCTCCTGAAAGAGTTCCTGTAAATATAAAAAGAGAGGAAATTTAAAATAACACAGTCTAATAGCATTGTGAGGCTTTACTGATGACTGACAACCAAAGATTTTGTCCCAGATTTTTTCCTGACAGTTAATACTGCCCACTAATGAATCTGATAGTGATACCTCACTATTTTAATTTTGTTTTTCCTATTTTTTTAACTGATGGACGTTTTTATATTTTGTTGTTATTTTACTAGAATGAAAATTAACAAATTTTAGTAGCTAAATATGTATCTATACCAGTGATCTCTGTGGAAGTAAATTAGAATAGAAGTATAATACATATATATTAAATATTGCTTGTACATTATGTTAATACAATGAAAGAAATAACACCAGGAGGAGGTTATTGCTATACTGTTACACTTCATACAGTACTAAAAATGACTGTACTTGCTAAAATTGTAATTAAAATATTACTTGAAGACGGTAAATCATATTGAATGTGATAGTAAGAAGTTTTTAAAATTGCTGGCCAATATATGGATACAATGTTAGTTTTCATAGTTCCTGTTAGAAGCTTTTATGTGTATCTTGTTTTCTTTTTCTTTAGCAATGAATCAAAGTTATGACATCTGCAGTGGAGTGGCAACCGTGCAACCCCCGCCAAAAGATATCTGTGATGCACAGGTAGAAAATGATTATTCATGCACAATAGAGATTGGGGATGCTCTTTTTACAAATGTCATCGCTAATACTTGTATATTACACTACAATCCAGCCATACAATATACAATATCCTAAACTACATGATTTTGTTTTGAACTTCCTGCTATTTAAGGGTCTATCCTCTTGAAAATCAGGTGTGTGGTTATATTTCTATATTTATACTTTGAATCAGATCAATTTGTAGTATTGTCATATTCTGATTTCTTGGATTAAAATGACTTTGACTGAATTAAATACATTATTTTGGGGCAATATAATTTGCAGGTGTTATAGGAAAAGCAAAGCTTTACTTTTCTTAATGCCACATGTAAAAAGATAAAGGCTTATAGTTTAATTCCTGAAAAGGAATGTAAAATTTAGTCCTGTCTGGAAACTTGTGCTCAAAGGACAAACTTTACTATGGTTAGTATTGAGATATAGTCTGATGTTGGATAGACAATAAAAAAACTATCAAGTGGACAGTGCATTTCTGTTGCAAGGTGGAAACTACCTGTCCATTCATGCAAGAAATTACATCACAACTATTTTTTTTGAAATTATTTCATCCTGCTTAATAGAAACATTATTTTAAAAATTTGGGAAGAAAACAATTATGTGATATTTTGTCAATTGTCAGTTCCAGCAGTATTTCTTTCTTTTTTTAAAATCCTTTTTCAACCCTTATTGCATTTATTTTCATGTAGCAGGCTGACTCCACCACTAATTAAGATGTGCTTTTGAATTAAAGGACTTGGCAACCTAGCCCTTGAGGATATGAATGATTTCCCCTGTTGGCTGTTTAAAATTCAATAAAACAGAAACAAATTTGCCTCCTTCATTATTTGATGTATGATAGCTACCTTCAACTTGATGTTGAATTGAGATGAACAGATGGGGTAGATTAGGCCACATTAACTAACTATTATGGGAGTTGGCTCATGTTGTTTGAAGAAGGCTGATGTCAGTAATTGCAGTAAGATTTTATAAGATCAAACCTGACACATCATAATGGACTTTGTTTACTGCTTCTGCTTTGGGTAAATACTACCAGTGAAGTTCTCACTACTGGTAGAGGGTAGCTTAATTCTTTAGTTTTATTTAATGATGAATATATTTTTAATACATTTTTTAATTAGTTGGTTTAATATGTACACACCCCAAATTGCTGGTCAACTGAGTGGCCATATAAATTGAATATATAAATAAATGAATACTGTGTTTCTCCCAAAATACACCCAGGTCTTATTTTCTTTTGACACCCCCCCCCTCCAGAAAAAACCGGCTAGTGCTTCTTTTTTAGGGATGTCATAATTTCCCTCCCACACCACGGGGCTGCTTCTTTTGCAGCCAAAAAGATGCATGTGGGTGGCGGCAAGCAGCCACAGAAGAAGAAGACACGTGTGGATCGCCCCTGCCTCTGTTTTGCATTCAGATGCCTTCTAGAAGTTATCTGCAGCTCTGCTATCAGCTGAAGAGAGCTTTGCGGAAGGCATCTACAGCCAATAACAGAGCTTTGGATCAACCTGAAACACTATTATCAGCCGCAAAGAGATTTTCCATTTTGCCTTCAGATGCCTTCCCGGACCATCTGAGCCAACAAGTTCTTCGACTGCAGGGGCTGCCTCTATGAGCAGGTGCACAATGACCCCTGTGAGGAAGAGGTGGTGGTCCCAGCTGGGTGGAGGATCGGTGCGGCCTGCTGGAGCAGGGCCCATGTGGGACGGGTGGCCAGTGGATATGCTAGGTGCGGCCAGTCTGGTCTCTCTTGGAGGAGTTGTGCTCCTCGCCTTGGGCCATGGTGAGCTGGTAGGGGCTCCGGGTTTTGGGCCGCCCAGGCCCAGGCCTTCCTCCCCTAGCCAAGAGCAGCCTCCTGGCCAGGGGAAAGAAGCACATCCATTTGAAAAGAAACGAGCGGTGCGGCTGCAAAAGAAGTTGGGTATTTGGGAGTGCAGCTAAATGCCCAACTTCTTTTGCAGCTGCATTGCTCATTTCTTTTCAAATGGACATGCTTTCGCCTCCCAGCTGGGAGGCTGCTCTTGGCTGGGGGAGGAGGGCCTGGGCCTGGGGTGGCCCAAAGTCCGGAGCCCCCTCCAGCTCACCTTGGCTCTTTTCAAAGAATGAGTGATGTGGCTGCAAAAGAAGTTGGGCATTTAACTGCATTCCCTCTGCCCCAGCCCCAGGCCCTCCTCCCCCAGCCAAGAGCAGCCTCCCAGCTGGGGGGAAAAGAATGCATCCATGTACAGAGAGAGTACAGCTAAACATTCAACTTCTTTTGAAGTCACATCGCTCATTTCTTTTCAAACGGATATGTTTTTCCCCCTGGCCATGCTGTTCTTGGCTAAGGGAGGAAGCCTGGAGTGGCCCAAAGCCTGGAGCCCCCACCAGCTTACCATGCCCCAAGGCAAGGAGCATGGCTCCTCCAGGAGAGCCCAGGCCAGCAGCGCCCAGTGCACCCACTGGCCCCCCGTCCCACATGGGCCCTGTTCCAGCAGGCTGTGTCAATCCTCTGCCCGGATCGGACCACCATCCTCCTCCTCATGGGAGTCATTGTGCACCCACTCAAAGAGGCAGCTGCTGCAGTTGAAGAACTTGCTGGCTTGGATTGTCTGGGAAGGCATCTGAAGGCAAAATGGAAAGTCTCTCTGCGGCTGATAATAGAGTTTTAGGGTGATCAGAAGCTCTGTTATCAGCTGTAAATGCCTTCCGCAAAGCTCACTTCAGCCGATAAGAGAGCTGTGGATGCCTTCTGGAAGGCATCTGAATGCCAAATTGAGGCCAGGGCGATGTGTATGTGTCTTCTTCTTCTGTGGCTGCTTGCTACCACCCATATGCATTGTCCAGAGCTCTATTATCAGCTGCAGAGAGGTTTTCCGGAAAGCATCTGAAGGCTAAATGGAGGCTGGGGTGACAATTGCCCGCAGAAGAAACAGACACAGAAGGAGGCAAGGCAGGTATTGGGGTGTGCAAGGCCTGGTAAGTAGGGCAGCTTCACCCCCATCCCCACCCTAGCTTAATTTTTATCTGTATACCTTGCCCCACCTCCTACACCCTGCATGGGTGGAGTGTTAATTAGGGCTAATTTGGTAGGTGGGGCTTAATTTTATTGCATGCGTTGAAAAATGTGATAGGGCTTCTTTTCTAGGTGGGGTGTGTTCTGGGAGAAACATGGTACATGTTTCTAAATTTAATCCCTTTCTTCTGTTTGTTTCATAAGGAAACATAGGGTCTTTTCCAAGATCCTGTTTAGCTGCCCAAATGTTACCATAATCCTTATACCTGGTAACTTTCAATTGAGTTAGTCCAGAGTTTCCACCAATTTATCCAGGAAGGGCAAAATTGGAGTAGCTGTATTAGAAAACTATAAATAATAATAGCATGCTATTCATTTAAATATATATTGAATATTTTATAATATTACTACAGAGTAGGTGCCTTATTTATCATTTGGTTGCACATCATGTCCATACCATTAGGTTGGGTTTTTTTGTTGTCCATGTTGACAGTGGTGGACTGCTGTCTGGTTGGACCGGTTCTACCGAACCAGTAGCTCTGATTCCCATATTTCCCATATCCCTTCCTTCTTTCTGGCTCAGCTAAAAGCTGAATTTGCATGGCACAGCTGATTTGCGCACCTCCACTGTTCTCCTTGCCGTTGCTGCATAAGTAGGTAAGGTGCTAAGCTTCTAATTGCTTAATTTTTCAAGTGCGCAAATGTGGAAGGTGCATGCATGCATAAAGGGTGCATTCACAGAATCAGTTGTTAAACCGGTTGCAGCCCATCACTGCATGTTGAGTTTATATAAATGCTATATCAAGGTTTTCTTGTTCGAGATTTAAAAATAAAGGAATTCATTAAGAATTCATCTGCTCTAATAAACAACATGGTAATAAGATTATGCGGGTGAATTACAGAAAACAAAAGTATTTCAATTTCTGTGAACATTTAATTTGGAAAATACTTTGAACACTTTGCAAAATTGATAACATGCATATTAGTTAACACCCCATTTTTTACTTTATAGAAATTATTGGGGGTGGTGAACCGAAATGAAACAGATATGGCTAGCACAAGTCCATGTATTAATTTGCATATTTCACCATTTGGTAGCACTAATGAATGTATTTTTCCTGTAAACAAAGTTATTATTGAACACTGTTTACAAAGTAATTTACCAATTGTGTATATAATCATTATGTTCAAGTAAGGCAGTACATTTTATTGGTTTGCCAAGTGTGAATCAGAATCCTAATAATTTTCTTTCTTCTCTAAATTTGTCATTATGTCTCGGAGTGTCTTACCTGACAGAACAATACAGAGCTAGTTGAATTAATAGACAACTTTAATAATAATGATGTTCTTTTGTATTATGCTAAACCATTGTAGTTTAACAGTATAGCCTGATTCATCAAGCTAATCAAATTCTGATTCATTTAATAGAACACAGACTAATAACTACATGGTTTACTATTGTGTAGGATTTCTTTTTTATACACATAGTTACAAACTGACAAATGAGCAATCTGCAAGTTCATAAATGGAATGCAAATCTCAAGGTTAAGGGAAAGCTGATGTTAGTGTTTTGTGATTTTTATTGTAGTCAGCAGGAGTGTAAAGGAAGACTAGTTCTGAGGACAGATAGATTTTTATAGTGACATTGAGCTTAAAGGGATGACAATATTTATTAGTTTTCTCTAAGAGATTCAGGTTTTTATCTTTGTATCACATTTGGCTTTCATTAATTCATTCATTAATGATATTTTTGCTTTTAAGAACATAATTTTCTGGGACCATTTTACTAGATAAGATAATATTTTGCTGTGTGTTACAGAATCACTATAGTATTTTTTTTCTTTTCAAGCAAGTTTGGTTTAATGGTTAAAGCTCCAGGTTACAAACCAGGAGACTCTAAATTCTGGTCTTGTCTTAGACATGAAACCAGCTGGTGGGTGACTTCGGGCTGGACACTGCTTCAGCCCAATCACTTCACAGAGTTGTTGTTATAGGGGAAAATAGAAGGAGGAACGAGTATTAGATACATTGACTGCCTTGTATTAGTTATAAGAAAAATACAGATGGGGTAAGAAAATTGAGGAAGAAACCAATGCTGTTTCAAGTGTTCTTCACAGGTTGTTAGGACATCCAGTTTGTTGAGTTAGTGTACATTAATGATCATGCAGATAGGTGACTTTGGGCCAGACACTGTCCTTCAGCCTCAGAATCTATTCAGTTTTTATTATTATATAATTGGTGATTAAAAGCAGGATAAATAATGGATAAATGTAATCTTGTAAAGAATGAACTGGTGGAAAACCTGTTTAAAATGTTCTTTTTTTTCCACTTTCAATCAAGATATTTGAATTTTCACTTTGAACACACAGATAATCTTCACTTATAAATGGTAATTTGGACTGGAGTTTTGTTGCTACATTATGTGGTTTTTAAAACATGACATGTGACAGAAATGTTTAGTAACAGAAATCACTGCACTTCTGATTGCTGTTATTAAGTGAATCATTGCCAGTTACCAATGTACACAGTCATGTACTCATAGTCCTTGTTTGAGACCTCCTGTTGGTTTCTCCATTGACTTTGCTTGTAGGAAGTTATCAGAAAAGGTTGTAAGTGGCAATCACATGACTCCAGAATTGCAAGCTAGGCACCAAGTTGTAATATGCTCATTCTGCATTGTTTTGATTTCTTCCCTGATCTTACTTAACAAGCCTCCTGACATTTTAGGATTTACTACTAGATCCATATGTGGCATTTGATTCCCAAAAAGGTGGCACATCCATTTTAAGGTAGACTTCATTTTTGAGTTGGTTTTTCAGACTCAATAGTAAAAGAGTAAATAGGATCATGACAGAAACAAAATGCATTTCTTAATTAAATGCAGTTAAGTAGCATTATTCCCACATTTTACTAGTTTCACATATCTGATTTAAATTACGGTACTACATTTGGACAAAACTACTTAGAACAGTTTTATTTGTTGTTATTGTTGCATTTATATTCTGCCTTTTTGTAAGTTTAAGATGAGGTTTTCTCTTCATTCCCTATGAAGTGAGATTGTCTGAAACAACAAAAATAAAATACATATACATATCTTTTGTCTTTTTTATTTAACATACTTTAATAGTTATATGTTATAGATACAAAAAAGGGTGGAGTGTGTGAAATAGAAGCTTGTGCTGTTATTTTTAGGAATGACTCTCTTACTCTCCATCCTTTTCCAGGGCTGTTCTTGGCTAACTTTCCTATGAATTTGTAACTTTTACTGTGGTTCTCTTATGTAACAGGAAACAAGTTGACGGGAACAAACGCACTGCCTGTATATCAGCTACATCCATAATAGCAGCTTACTTAGTTCAGCATTGCCTCGGCTATGTTAAGCAGATAGCATCGCATAGAAGGAGGTGATTGTGTGACTCCTGTTTTGCTTTTTTAAGCAAGAAACAACAGTTTGCTCAGCATTGGAACAATTCAGAGGGTGAAATGGAGAAGATGAGTTTTTGGTGAAATCCAAAGTTTGTGAGTGTCATGTCCTGGGACTGTGGATTTAAATATCTCTTTCCTTTTCCACCAACATTGAAGGCAGGAGTTATGTGCAAGCTTCAAGAACGAGAAGATATTGGGCACATCGAACTTGTCCAGAAATTTGCAAAAGAAAATTGTCATGTTCCACAGGCAAAAAAAAGAGAACCAGGGAATACAGATCAGGTAGGATTTTTTTCCATTTTTTTCTAAATAGTAATTGGACACAGTCCAGGAATGATTCATAGTCAATTAAATTGAATTTTGAATGTGATTCTATGAATACTTACCGAAAAATCATTGCTTAAATACCTTAATCTACATGCATACTTACATACAGGAAATAAAGGGAGGGAGGGAGAAAGAAAGAAAGGCATAGCCATAATTGATGACTTCATATTTTTGAATGACACTCATAATTTACTTTTTGCATATGGCATTTTTTCAGATTCTTCTCCTTCAAAATGAAAATGAACTTTGAACCAGACTTCCCAACTTGGCACCTTCCAGATGTGTTCTCAGCAGATTGGGAAGGTGCTAGGATGAGGAAGAGTTTTCTAGAGCTGTTTAGACTAACAGACAAAAAATAATGCTTCTGATATGTTGCAGCTATCTACCTGATGTTGGCATGATTACATTGGCTTGGAATTTAGAATTATAGCCTCAGTGATATGGTCCAAGTTAAAAAAGCCTGAATTAAATTACCTGTAATTCACATGACACTCAAAGGGATTCTCCTTAGTATTTAAACTAAAGATGTGATGTAATTACACTAACTATTGATTACCAATATATGATAGGCTGGCTGGGTGTTTTTTTTTGTTTTTTTTTTTTTGGTGTATACGAAATCCAACCAAGATGTTCAGGTATTTTAAGAAATTTTACATTCTTGAAATATGTGATGGATTCTGTATTCTCGCATACTGACAGTTCCTGCAAAATATTGTTACTTTTAATCCCAGGCATTTAAATTGAAGCAGTCTATCTTCTCTCAGTTAAGAGATCATTTTTCTTATGATGCTTGAATCCTGTCCTTCTTGTTAATGCATTAATGTATTAGGTTTTGAAAGATTTTATATCCCAATCATTTCTTAGTATTGACTATGTTGGTAGGGGCTGATGGTAATTCAAAATAATGGAATATGCTCTGTTTATTAGAGTATTTTTAGAATTAATGTATATGACCAGCATACTTGCCTAACTGGAATTAATGTTTTCTGCAAATGTTATAATAGTGATGGCAAAGAGAATCTATTTTTACATATTTAAAATTGGCAAAGGACTCAGGTTTTTTTTTAAATCTTAGGAGTTAATTATATTTAGGAGTACATTGTGTTGTCTTGATCTCTAGAAATGAACATTTGTGGAGTTCTATTTCTATCTGCAAAGCAAAAGGCCTTTCTATTTACAATATTCTACAAACCCATGATTTATCTTATCAACTTTTAGTGTTTTTTTTTTCACTCGTTTTTGTCTCTCCTTTTTTCCCAGTAATGCTGCTTGTTCATATTATTCATTTATTTAATTACATTTTCATAACTGCCCAACTCACATGTATTGACTCTGGGAAGTATACACAATAAAACAATAAAAATACATAAAACAATTAAAACATCAAATTGAAATAAAAAGAATAAAAGCAAGATTAAAGAAATTTTTTAAAAAGAATGCTGTCAAAATGTGCAAAATTGCATTGAGTAGCCATATAGTCATCAAGCAGGCTCCATTTTATCATAGGTTTAGGGTTTTCTGGAAGACCAATAGGGTTGGGGCCAGCCTTGGGGAGGCGATGATGTTTCACAGAATGGGGGGCATGGCAGAAATGGTTTTCCTTCTAGGTCCTGCTTGATTAAACTCCCACAAAATGCATTTCCTGCTGGAGAAGCATACAGGGAGATTTAATCAGGAAAAGGTCCCTCAAATATCCCATTCCATGCCATCCCATTATTATTTAACCTATTATTTTTTTAAATCATCATGTTTTTGCAATGTGATAATTTGTGTTAAATTGATGCTGCTTTTAAATGATATTAAAAATAAACTAGCAGAAACAAATTGAGTAGAGTAGAACAACAAATTGCAGTGGAGTAACTGATAGTTTGCTTTTTATACTTCCTCAAAATTGAGTTTCTGCAATAGTGGTGTGATTGCTTTTTATCTTTGGTGGAAAACAATGCAAAAATAATACATAAACACTTACATACACTTAACACATTTAAAAATGCTAAAAAAAATTAGCTTGCTTACTCAAGTGGATCATACTGTGGTCTGAAATCATATGGTACCAATGTGCAACACATAATAATTAACCTGTGCTGCAAAAGATGGCCATCTATACAATGAAAGCTTTGAGTCAACACTTGATAATTTACATAATATGGGACATAATTAGCATAATTTCCAAAGGAAAAGTAGTATCTAAAATATTTGGGAAATGGTGGCATGTCGGAAATGGAATGGGACATCTTGGCACTGCCATCTCAACACTGCCAGCTTGCCACAGCCATGTCGCTATGGACCTCAGTGTGGCCATCTCAGTGTGGGACAAATTGCATGGGGCAACTCTATGGGTCCCCCGTAGCACCTCCCTTCACTGGAGGCAGCCATTGACCATGGTATCATGGCAGACCACATTCTCTGGATCTGACATCCTGCAGGCACATTGGCTTAGTCGGTTCTGCATGGCTATGTGCTGTGTCAACATTTCTGCCTGCACAAGAGAGGCACATCCAGCTTGTCATTGATTTGAGTCAAGTTGCATCAAGTTTCCTGTGGTGATTTTTCCTGTGCCAAGATGGCCATACAAGGTGGCCGTGATGACATCACTGTGGTAAGATGGCGATGCCAAGAGGGCACTATCGATATGTCATAGACCCTAATGGAAAGTAACATAAATAATTGTATATTGGTCTGAAGCTGTGAAATGTTTTATGGGTAAACTTTTGAACTTTAGCTAGATTCTACATGCTTGCAAGAACCCATGAAATTGTATAAAACTATATCAAGGATTGTCAACTCACTTACATTAAAAAATTTCAAGTCTTTTAGAAAGTCTCAACAAATTGAATGTGATTTCATACATTACATTTATTGATTGATTATATATTTATAATCTCATATATAACTTGTATCTGCATAAGCATCAATTTTCTCCTACCTTTTCCTCCCACCAATTCATTTCAATCTAAACTCTAAGAGAACTGTGGGTTCTTGAAAGCTTGTGCCTTTTATTAACATTAATTGTCTGAAAAAGAACTAATAGGTTTTAATTTTCATCTCATTAGATATTCAGTATTAATTATGTGCTATGGCATATTGACATTTGTTTTAAAGAAAAAGATTGTGGAAATTGCTCACCTTAGCTAATAGAAAATATTAGAAGAACAGATTGTTTTAATTTTTTTCTCACACTATTTGGAAACAATTGTTGCCTTATTTTGCTTGCTTATGGAAGAAGCAGCTATTGAAATAGCTGACAAATAAAAATACTTAAAACTTATTATTGCATTTTAGATAAAGTAATTTTTGCTTCCAGTTTATATA
>JAEANM010024114.1:0-11220 GCA_017656035.1 Myanophis thanlyinensis
TAGCCTGCTTCTCTGTGCCACCTACTGACACAAACACGGCACAGAAGCCATGCCTGCAACACCTGGTAGGTGGCATGAATCCCCATCATATATCTGATATCAGTACAATCAAGAGGGTCCAGAAATACTTCACGAGAAAAGTCTTGCATTCTTCTGTACACAATAGAATTCCCTATGCTACTAGTCTCAAAATTCTCAGTTTTTATTTTGATTCTTGCAGTAATTTCAGTTTAATTCTTTGTTTCTTTCCTTGCCATATAAATGTTAACATTATTTTATTCAAATTTTCAAAATATTTCTTCTCTAGTTTTATGGGTATATTTTTAAATAAAAAAAGTATCTTTGGCAGGATATTCATTTTTATTGCCACTATTCTGCCCATAAAGGAGAGTTGCAAGTTCTTCCATCCCTACAAGCCTTCCTTTATTTGATTTGTTAGTTTAGCATAATTATCCTCTTTAATTGTTATACACCTTAGTTAAGTAGATTCCTAGGTATTTCATTTTCTTCACTATCTGAATGTTTATTCCTTTAGTCAAACTGTCTTTTTGTTTATTTGTCATATTCTTGGCTATCATTTTGGTTTTTTCCTTGTTTATTTTTAGTCTGGCTACTTCTCCATATTCCTCCAATTCCTCCATAGCCTCAAGCCTGATTGCAATGGTTCTTCTAAGATGAAAACTAAGTCATCTGTGAATGCTTGTAATTTGTAGTTTTCTCTTTTAATTTCCAACATTTTGATTTGGGTCTTTCTGACTAATCATTGTTAATACTTCCAGTGTTAGGATGAACAATAATGGAGATAGTGGGCACCGTTGCCTTGTACCTTTCTGAATTCTAAAGTTTTGTGTTACCTCACCATTCACTATTATTTTGGCCTCCTGTTTCAAATATATTGCCATGAACATATTTATAAATTTATAAATCCATATTTTAATTGTTGTAATATAAATTTCCATTTAACATTATCAAATGCCTTTTGAGCATCTAGGAATAACAATGCCACTTGCTTCTCATTATGTTTCATAATATTATATTTCATGTTTCATATTATATTTCATAATATTCCAATACGTCTAGTATTGTTTTCATATTGTTTCTTATTTGTCTTTTGGCAGAAATCCATTTTGATCAACATGTATAAACTCATTCAGAAACCTTTTCAATCATTCAGCTATTATTGATATTTTATAGTCAGTATTCAGCAAGGAAATAGGCCTGTAGTTTTTAATTAGCATAAAATCAGTATCCTCTGTCAGAATCAAAGTGATATTAGTTTTCACCCATAATGGTGGTATCTTTGCTTTTCTTAGGACTGCATTGTATACCTCTAGTAATATTTGTCCTAGGGTCTCTTGTAATTCTTTGTATATGTCTGTCGGTAATCCATTAGGGCCTAGCATTTTGTTGTTCTTTTGTTTTTTTTAATCACCTCTATTAGTTTTGGCATCTTTATTTCTTTATTTATCACAGTTTTTATTTCTTCTGGAACTTTAGGAAATCAACTTTCCCTAAACACTGTAGTGCCTTTTCTTCTATATAGCGATCATTGTTGTTGTATAGTTTCTTATAAAAGTCCTGGATTATATTCTTTTTCTCCTCACTTTGATGACATATACTTCTGTTTTCATCTTGCAATTTACTTATCCACCTTTTCTCTTTCTGCTTCTTCAATTTGTAGGCTAACCACCTCCCTGGTTTACTTGCATTCTCAAAAAACTTTTAGTTGAGTCTCTTATATGTTGTGCTAGACCTTCTTTTTAAAGAGTGTTCAGTTTGTGTTTAGTTAAACCCATTTGCTTTAGGTTTCCTTTTTGAGGTTCTTTTTGTAACTCTACCTCATGTCTTCTGTATTCTTCTTCTAAGTATATCTGTTGTTGCTTCTTCCTTTTGCTTTTCTTTGACATATATGATATACCGACTCCCTTCATATATTCTTCCACAGTATTCCATAAGTTTTGTAAGGATGTATCTTCTTTCTTGTTTTTTTTAAAAGAATCCCATTTGCTTTCCCATCATCTGTCAAAACTCTTCATCTTTTAAAATTGATCTATTTAGAGTCCACCTCACTATTTTATTTTGCCTTTCCAACTAACTCTCATTGGGTTGTGATCTGCCCAGAGGTTTGTATCTATTTATACTTCTTTCACTTCAGAGTTTAGTTCCATCGACATCCATATCATGTCAATACTGGACCAGGATTGGTGTCTATTAGAATAATATTTATATTGATTCTTCCCCTGGTTTCTCTCTCTCCATATGTTCTGTAAATTTAACTCTTTTGCCATTTTGAAGAAAGTTCTAGGTAGCATTCTTCTATGTCCCTTCCTTACTTTGTTACTTTTATAGTCTAATTTTTTATCTATTAAGATTCAGCCTTTTCTTTCCCAATTATGCATCTTCCAAGTTGAATTGTCCCCATCAGATCTTTACCTGCTGAAAATAGAGATAGTAAGTAACAACACTGAAAGTTGAGATAGTTGAATTATATTATTTTAACATTACTCTTCTAATATATTGTGGTTTGGAAGTCTAATAGACATTAGATATAATAAGGAGCTAACATTGCCAATCACAGTGTTATGGTATCATATTCCTTCTCTACATTCTGTTCCATTTCTTGCTAATGGCCTTTTACTTCTAAAGAGAGTTTGTGGAAAAAACATTTTTTAAACATCAGAGTTATATCCCATAATGTCTGAGTTATTAGAAGCAAACTGGATCAACTTATTAAGAGTCCACTTCGTATAAAAATGCACCAGCGTAAGTTATTTTGTTTGCATTGTTCCTTGTTATAAGAATAAGGATAAAGGCTAGTGTTCTCTTATGTATGACATATTAAAGAAAGTGGTATTACTCTTCCCAAAAGCATTACCTTCCAATAAAAATCAATCTCCTCATGTGGATGGGATCATAAATCACTCTCCTAGTGTGGATGGGAAAAATTTGGGTGAATATAGATGGGTGCTTGAAACAACAAATTTAGCCACTGGTCTAAGAGGCAGAAGATTTAATAGTGTTCTATGCCTTCAACCTGTCAGTGAAAGTATTTCTCAGTATGAATCTATTGCCCTTCTAAAAGAACATTAAACCTGTACTCAGGTTTAGGTATTCTCTCAGGTATGAGAGAAAAGTGTAATGTGAAGAACCTGGAGAGCTGGTGTCAGGAATACAACCTCCTCCTCAATGCCAGCAAGACAAAGGAGTTGATAGTGGACTACAGCACAAAGAAGAAAAGGACGTACCAGACCCCCATCATCAACAAAAGCCCAGTGGAGGGAGTGGACTGCTTCAAATACCTACGCATCCACATCTCACAGAACTTAACATGGACCCAACACATCAACACCATGGTGAGAAAGGCCTGGCAACACCTATTCCTTCTTAGACAACTAAGAGACTGCCCTCCAAAGCACTCAGAAACTTCTACTCCTGCACAGTAGAAAGCATTTTGATGGGCAACATCACTACATGGTTCGGAAACAGCACCATGCTGGACAGGCAAGCTCTACAGAGGGTGGTGCGCATATCAGAGCACATCATCCACACCAAGCTCCCTGAACTGCACTCCATCTACAACAGACAATGCCAAACTACGGCCAGGAAAATAATGGACCGCAGCCACTCCAGCAACAGACTATTCACCATAATGCAGTCAGGAAGTGCCTCCACTCCCTGAAAGCCAACACAGAGAGATTAAGGAGAAGCTACTTCTCACAGGCAATATGGGCCCTAAACCAAACCATAACAACCCAGGACTAAAAAGTATTCCCATAATCTACCTCTCTCAATCACTCCCTAGCTTATTCTCCCTCCCTGTCTAGACTATTCTCTTGCCCTACTACCTACGGTCATGAGCGGTCGCATACACATTTTACTGCATTTTGTACCATGTATGACTGTGCATGTGATGAATAAAATTTGATTTGATTTGATTTGATTTGAAGCAAAAGAGAATAATTGAAAGGAAGTAACTAATATTTCAAGGGAATGACCAGTGAGCTAAATTCTGGTTTCACAATTGATAGCATCCAGAAGTTGGCTAATAAACAGCTATAGAGAACATACAATTAAGGTTAGTCACATATAAGGGCAACAGTGATTGTCAAGGTATCTCATGATGTTAAAGTAGGTATAGGATTAGAAAAATAATGACCACCTTCCCTAGTAATACAAATAGAAAAAAATACAGTTGTATTAAATATCTGGTTGGCAAAGCCAGCTGAAATGTATCCACTGGTATTACAATTAGCAAGGTACATATATCATGAAACAAAGCAACACTAAACCCATGATAAATAAGAAGCCTGAACAAGACCTGATCCAACACAATGGTCAGTTACTAATGGACAGATGTAGTCTACATAACCCAGTTCTTTCTGTACCCATGATAAAGTGATCAGAAAGGGCAGTTCCCACTAACTGAGGAAGACAGACAAAGTGCCTACTATGTCCTGTGCAAGACCAATCCTTCACTTCATCAGCAATCACATAATTGGAAAAGCATGCTAGAACATTTCTATGGCCACAAATGTTTGGGGGCAAGAGGGAGAACAATATCAGAGTGTCTAAGAGCAACTTTAGGCTGCTTCAGTTGTGGAATGGAAATAAAGTTAGGGAAACATTATGAGAATGTGGCATATATAAAAGATTATCAGATCCTCTTTGTATTGTGGTTAGGACAGTGTTTCTCAATCTTGGTGACTTTAAGATGTTTGGACTTCAACTCCCAGAGTTCAAGCTTTGCTGGCTGGGGAATTCTGGGTGTTGAAGTCCAAACATCTTAAAGTCGCCAAGGTTGAGAAACACTGGATTAGGAGGTCATTAGGAAAAGCCTTAGAGAATCTTTAGAATAATCAAATCAAATTTGATCCAATTTGAGAACCGTTTTGGATTTGAATAGGTCTCAGATTAGCCCAATTCTTTCCAATCTGATCTGGTATGTGACAAAACCTAACATATTTTCTTATTTTTAAGAGTACTTCATGCTAACATATAATATTTTGAATTTAGATAAAATGAGTTTACATTCACTTATCAATAAAACTTTAACTCTCTAAAAAGTAGTTTAATATTTTTGTTGAGTCAAAACCTGTCACAATTTTTAAAGCTTATTAGATAAATATGATTTGATTCATATATTGTAATAAAAATATTGGATCAAAGCAGTTAGTCCTGAAATTTGCAAAGATCAGAGTTTTTTCTTGCATCCTTAATGCTCATGTGGCTATATTGTTAATGTTTCACTGTTCAACCATTTCATTTCAGTTTTAAGGGTGTCCATATTTTACACAATAAAAATATAAAATTGAGTTTATATATTCATAGGAATGCAGTCTGCCTTGAAACAAGCTAATAAACTATTTATTGCACCTTATGCTTGACCATAAGCTGCTTCCAACTAATTAAAAGAACAAAAATTAAATTGTACATTCCTACATTCATACTTCACTCCAGTAGCCAAGATTTAAATGAGCAAATGATATGATTCATACATTTTTAAAATAACTTTTAAAAGGTGAAATCTCTTGGAAATAATATTATATGACCGCTGATAAAAATTAACATTGAAATGGAAAGGCAATATTAAAAATTGAGATTTTTTGAAAAGAATTATTAGGCTCAGGATCTTTAACCATATTACATTTTCAAACATAAGAAGGAAAAATAAAATATGAGGAATGGAGCAAAAATGTCACGTGTTGGCCAAAGGGACACTTTAATGCATGTTATTATATAGTTTGTGTGCATATTGTGTAGAATATGATATGTTCAGTTGCATATTATTACGTAAAATATGATATGTCCAGGTGCAGAACAGTGAAGCCCAATTGTGGCAATATTTATTAATGTTAACATACAATGCCAATACAGACAATATGTTCATCTTTAAGACAAATATTTTAAGACTTTAAGACAGAAATGCCACCAGAGTGCCAATATTTCCTGGGCTGGTTCATGCCATTATCTTTTAGTTTCAATTTTGAGGGCTCCTTGGTGGCATCTAAGCTTGATTGTTTTCTTGCAGATGTTTCATTATCCAAAACTAGGTATCATCATCAGCATTGATGATATTGCCTAATTTGGGTAATGAATCTGTAAGAAAACAACAACAACAACAAACAGGCCAAAGGAGCATCAAGGACTCTTCATTTCAACCCTGAGCAACAAATATTCTCCTCTATTAATTTCAAATTTCAGATCTTCTCCAATTCTTCATCTTCTATTATACCATCCACATTAATTATCAACACATTCTTTTCTTCACAGTTAAAGTTGGTGGATTATGAGTGAAGATTTCATTATTCTGTATTCAGAAATCCCACAATATTTTAACCTGCTCTTTTTCTGTTCCTTTTTCAACTATATGTTCCCACAATTTTTTTTATTTCTGACACATGGTAATTTTTACAGATATTCCAGTGAATATTTTGATGACTGTATTATATTTGTTGAGAATACAATCTGTTATGAATTCTAAGCCTCTTCTTAATGTTAGATAATTGGGTAGCTGTATTCTTTTGCAAAAGGGTATTTTAAGTATACCAAATATCACAGCCATGTCAAATATTGCTTTCTTGAGCATGAAGCCTTGTTTGTGATATATTGCCTAAACTACTAGAAGTCCATCCTTCTAAGGATTACTTGGTTATGAGGAAGTATTCCTTGACTGTATTTACAAATTAAAAATAAATATGTTGTCCACTCTATCTCTAAACAGAGAACTTGTTGGACAGTTATGTTGATGATATCAGAAGCAGATAAACATTGTTAAATTTATAATATTGACATACACCTTTGTAATTACAATTTTAGGTCCAGAATAGATCACAGGAGGCACACAAAGCCTTGCAACTGGGGTTTTCTTTATTTGTTTTTATTTTATTAGAATTTGTAAACAATAATAATACAATAACAATACAAAACAATGAAACAATGAAACAATGAAACAATGAGTAAAATGGATACAAAAATAAGAAAAGTAAGAAAATACAATGACAGGGATGAAGGCACATTTGTGCACTTATGCACACCCCCTTTCGTTGGGTGTCCATGGGTTCATTCTGTCAGGTGGACATATATATCCTTAAATCAGTGTTTCTCAACCCCAGCAACTTTAAGATATGTGGATTTCAACTCTCAGAATTCTGACTTAAACTAACAAATTTAAAGAGCAATCAAGTTAGGATTAGAATAAACACCAAGAATTATTTAAAATTGAAGTGATTGACTTTTGCTTATTTTTCTTGTTAGCTTGATTTTAGAGCCAAAATTGTTTGTGTTTGTAAGGAGAATGTGAAGGAGTGTACAGTATATATTTGCATGTGTGATTGCATTTCTCTCTGATTAATTCTCTCTCTTATTATTTCTATTTGTGTGTATTTGTATGTATGTGTGGATAATCACAGGTCCCATATCCAATATTATTTGTTTGTTTGTGTCCTGCCTTTATTATTTTTTACAAATAATTCAAGGCAGCACACATATCCAGTATATCCTCCCATTTCCCCCCCCACAATAAAAACTCTGTGAAGTGGGTTGAGCTGAGGCAGAATGTCTGGTCTGAAAGCATACCTGCTTACTTTCATGGTTAGGCTGGACTGGAACTGACTTTCTGACTGACTGGCCTCTGACTTTCTAACCTGGTACCTTAGCCATTAGACCAAACCAGCTTTTCCAGATTTCCAATTTTTTCAAAGTTTTGCAAATTTTTCAGGACTCATTTTTACCTAGTTGTTTCTTAATTCTTTTACACAATAGTATAGATAAAACAATGTATTCAAAAACATACTTTAAAAAAATAGAACAAGTGAGACTTTACATTTAATACATTTAATTGTCATTAATGATTGATTCATTCATGCAGGCTATTTTCTTCCATGTGCTGTTTTCTTGTGAATCAATCTGGGGGCAGATAACTAGAATGCCTTAAAAAAAAAACTTCATGTGCTTCATTTTCTATTAAAATATTGCCAAAACAAACATTTTAAAATGATAATTTTCTATTCAAAAGTCCCTGAACAATTTTCTTCATTAAACTTGATAGTTCATAAAATACTGTTATGAGTTTAGATTTCCCTGGCTGTAAAACAACAAAAAACAAACCCCTAATTGTCCCAAAGGTCCTTTTTCAAGAGGCAACCGGACTTTCTTGTTTTTATTTGAAGACATTTCGCTTCTTATCCAAGAAGCTTCTTCGGCTCTGACTGGATGGTGGAAAAGAATGTAAGGATTTATATTCCTTGCAGACAGCTGGTCATTTCCATTCTTTTAGAGTGTTGTTGAAACCATTATTAGAGTTTTATCTGTGTCCCCAGGATCACTGAGTAGGCTGTGGAGCCTTCTTGGAACTATTGATAAGACTCTGTTGTAGAATGGGGATAGATGATGTCATATTCCTCCCCATCTGTTGAGAGTGGACTGTTCAATTTTGACCAATTTGGGCACTTTGACCCTTCTTTCAAACCAGAGGTCCCTCCTGTCCAAATGTGGAGTTTGCCAATATTCTTGCCTTCAGAAGAGTTGCTGTTATCTTTTAAAAGCAGATGGACTCTGAATCTTGTCACCTGTCCTGTTCTCCTACGTTGTGCTATGCATTTATGAAGTAGTTGTTTTGTTTTCCCAATGTACAGATCTGCACATATTTCACTTCAATGTACTTCATATATCACATTGCTCAGTTTGTGCCTGGATGTTTTATCATTGGACAAGCCTTAAAATTCACAATATATAACAACATTGCAATATTTGTCAGCTTACAATATTAAATACCATACAACATATATCAATATATATCTTTTTGCTCTGATTAATTGTCTCTAGAATATAGTAGTAAAAGCACCAAGATCCTTTTCAAAGGTATTTTTTAAACATTTTCTTGTTATTTCAATGCTTTCTATCTATGTCTATCTTTTACACTGATATATGATATATAGTATTTAATATTGTAAGCTGCCCAGAATTATTATATGATAAGATTGATGGCTAATAAATTTTACAAATAATAAATATATAAGTTGATCTGTTTTTAGTGCTAGAAGAATCAGTATAGGGATTCCTTGACTTATAATCATTATTTTTACATTTAAATAAATTTCCAAGGTCTGCTAATGACAAATTAATGTGTTCATTCACACCTGTGCATAAATATATAAATTATAGATGTAAATACTTGTTTCCACAATCTATAAGATAATATTATGGATTGTGCTAGAAAAATAATGAAGAGATGAATGGACATAAACATATAGTAGGTATTTATTGACATTACATCTCGGTGTTTCTCAAACTTAGTGACTTTAAAACATGTGGACTTCAATTCCCAGAATTTCTTAGCTACCTCTGGGAATCTATGGAAGTTATGATTGGCTGTAGCATTCAAAAATAAAATTCCAGTGGATCCAAGGGTAGAGATAGTTTTTGGGAAAGAAGTTATGATAATGTATTTCAAATGTTTATGGACAAGAATGTTTATAATAATTTATAAACAATAATTTAAAAATTATTTTAAAAACAGTTTACTAATTTAAAAATTGCTTGAAAGTTTTTGCTACCAACTTTTTATGGTTTGTACCAGCCATTCAATAAAAGGTTCTTACATTTTGAGGATGTAGAATTATATGCACTGCAGTGATGCCAGTTAGGCATTTAATATTCTTATTTTAAAATTTAAATATATTCAATTTCAGTAAGATGTTTGTGTGTGATTGTGCTGCACATGTGCGCATATACACAACCACCTGCCAAGACAAGCAGCCAGAATTTCTGGTGGGATAAACAGAAGAAAGAACAAAAATTGCAAGATAAGCAATGAAATATCTAGCATTTCTATAAATTATTGTGTAACGGAGAAAGTAATCTAAAATTGCAGGGAAAATAATCTGGGTCTTGACAGGGATGCACCCATAGGAAGCCTCTACATTCTCTATACAGTATGAAAAATGAACGTCCATTAATTCTAAAATTAATTAATTATAAACATAAAGTCCTTTTGGATGTCACAAGCAAAATTTGGGAGTAACAATAATATTTTACAAGCATTCAAATACATGGTGCCTTCAGCCATTTTTAAATTGCCCTTTTGATCATAAAAATAAGTGATGAGTTAATAATTGACCTTTCCCCTTAGATATGTAAATGACTTCTTGAGCGAGTCATTTGCTTATCCTTGGAAATTGGTATAGTGGCTCAGTTCTTTTTCTTTTCTTTTTTTTTCCAATAGGCAAATTTTATATCCCCATCATAGCTTTCAACCTGTGGTTAAACCCTCTGGACTGGAATTCAAGGAAGTTTAATGTAGCTCTGCTTAAGTCATAAATTAAATGACAGAAATGAACATAATGCTTGATACAGAGTAGACAAAAATACTCCTAAGCAATCAAAACACTGATCAAGAGATTGCTAATTCTTAGAATATTATTCTAGAAAAATGTTTCTCAAACTTTAAGATGAAAGGACTTCAATTTCCAGAATTAACCATCCAATTATGCTTGTTGGGGAAGTTTGGGAGTCCACATGTCTTAAAGTTGCCAGGTTTGAATAAACTCTGTTCTAGAGAACAAAAATTAATATAAATTTACAAAACTTTTGTTCTTGGATTTTATGAACTAGGCAGTGTCAAATGATGTAGCATGCAGCCCATTTCTATCCTCTGTTCTCTGGGTAACAACTGTGAGAATAGTATCCTCACATATTCTTTACAATGCATAAAAAGTACTAATGTTTGAGTAGTCAAGTTACTCCAGTACAAGAAGGAGGAAGGGAGACAGAAAGAGAGAGAGAACAACATCCTCAGGTGAACAGAGGTTATAACAGACAAGATGTGTTGGTGTAACATCATAATACAAGTCTCCCCCATTTGCAATGTGTCAGGAGATGAGAAAGGAAAATATGTAGACTTGCTTAACTTTGTGTCTGTCTTTCTCTTTACTACCATTTATCTCAGAAACTTTCCATAGCCCTTAATAAACAATAATGCTATACTTCCCTCAAAATAGAATGTGTTTCAGCATATGGTAGGGTGACCAACCGTCCTCTTTTGCCTGGACATGTCCTCTTTTTACGTTCTGTCTGGGGCGTCCGGGCGGGTTTTATAAATTTTATAAATTTACCCGGACACCCCGGACTGGATGTAAAAGTGGCGACGTCATGTCCAGGAAAATGGAGAAAAGCGAGAAGCTCCAGCAAGAAGTCCCGGAACAAGCTTCTTGCTTCTCAGCC
>JAEANM010024115.1:0-11219 GCA_017656035.1 Myanophis thanlyinensis
TGGAAGGTCCATGACAGGTTTTTCGAGATGTGCACACCAAGGTATTTGAAGCAGTCCACTCTCTCTACCGGGCTTCCGTTGATGACTGGGGTTTGGTATCTTCTGGTATTAGAGGTTCTCAGAAATAGGGAATATCTTTTAAAAGTATCTCAGGTGTTCTTCAGAATTTCGGCATATTCCTTCCATCTTTGTTTGATCTTCTTTGAATCAGTCTACTGAGGCCTTTAGCATACCATTTGAGATTCAAGCCTCCTTTTTTAAAGACTTTTTTCTGTGTCTGTTTACATTTTTGATGTCTTTATGTTATTGTTGTTGTAATACTGTTTCCCGATTCTTTTAACAGCTTCAGAAATTCTTTAAGCTCCTGCCTGAGTTTTTTTTTTTTGGCTGATTTAGTCGTGGCAATTTCTGTTGTTTGTTCAGATATCTAGTCTGCTTTCTTCCGTTTCTTAGTCTTTGGCAATCTCTTCACATTTGTCCTTAACAGTAGGATTCTGTTCCTCTGGTTGCCTGTCAATGATATAGGATACAATATAATCAATGACATAAAAAGAAGAAAGAATGACATTGCCATAGGTGGGCACTACAGACTACCCAAACAAAGGAAATAGTTGAACATTTTGCTAATCAGTTAACTAAGGTATGTAGGAAACATACCACACTAGCAATGGGGGATTTTAATTACCCTGACAACAACTGGGAGACAATCTTTGCACCTAGTGGGAGATCAAACAGGTACTTGATGAACCTGGCAGAGAACTTTGTCTCCCAAAGGTTCAGAAGAGAGCTAGAGAGTCAGCTCTACTGGACTTAATTCTCACTAACAGCAGAAGGCCTTGAAGTTACAGAAACCTTGGGGTAGGGTGGGGGGACCATGTGCTATTGGAATTCAACATAATACAGGCACAAGCAATAGAACAAAGTAAAACTAAAGTCTTGCCCTTTAAGAGAGCTGATTTCAACAGAGAGTGCTTTAAAAGATTCCATGGATGGAAATCTTAAAGGGAAAAATAACTCAAGACTTTGTGATTGTTAGTGGTGAAGTCGTGTCTGACCCACCTTGACCCCATAGACAATGTTCCTCCAGGCCTTCCTGTCTTCTACCATCCCCTGGAGGAGTCCATCCGCTTCAGTGACTCCATCCAGCCACCTCGTTCTCTGCCATCCCCTTCTTCTTATTTTGCCCTCCATTGTTCCCAGCATTAGGCTCTTCTTCTCCTTCCTTCTTCTTAGGTGGCCAAAGTATTTGAGTTTCGTCTTCAGGATGTGGCCTTCTAAACAGCAGTCAGGGTTGATCTCCTTTAGGACTGACCGGTTTGATTGCCTTGCAGTCCAAGGGACTCACAGGAGTCTTCTCCAGCACCAGAGTTCAAAGGCCTCCGTTGACCTCTATGACCTGGCTTGTACAATATAAAATGGAACATCACCCACCCATATAAAATATCCTTTTGAATCTTGACAGTAGAAGGGGAACTCATTGAATTTGCAGACCACACCAAACCTGGGGGGCAGGGGATAACCAACACTTTAGAAGATAGGCTCAAGTTTCAGAAGGATCCTGACAGACTTGGTCACTGGGTCCTATCCAACAAAATGCAATTCAGTGATGAGGAAAGTGAGATTATACTTTTTACATAGGCAAGAAAAACCAGAGGATGAAACCGATTATGAAATGGATTGTCTTCCTTGCTGTGTGCTTGAAAATGTGTGCTCTGTTTGGCTTCCTTTTTGTACACTCAGCAGACTTTAAATTATAGTCTTCTTAGCAATGGTTTTGTGCTAAACAGAGAATTTGCTCAATCAGCCGCACTTACCAGTCTGTCTCCATGGTTTTCCAGTAGCTTCTGTGGACCTTGGTATTTCAGTGGCTGCTAATGTCATTACAAGAGTACAGAATTCTGTGAGGCAAAGGAACAAATAATGTCTTAAAAATATGTGAGAGCCAGAACCTGAGAACAAAACATTACATTTAAAACACCACTTCCAATTTCTTGAAGACACAATATTTGCCTGGAGACAGCCCATGAGCACCCGGCAGGCACCTTCTGCTGCCCCGTGTGCATAAAGCAGGCCGCCTGGCATGTCTCAGGCCCTGAAATGGGTTTCCATGGTCTGCAACCTGGTGGGCAGGGAGGGAGCCGGAAGGCTTAAGGGAGGGTCCCTTCCCCTCTGTCTATTCAGGCCCCAGAGCAAGTATCCAGCTTATGAAGTGGCGATGATTTCTCCACCCTTGTCAGCCCCAGAACCCGGTTAGGCTTGTTAAGATTGCTTTTCTCAGGCATCCTGTGTCAAGGAGCCCGTAGGAAAAACGTTGGAGCTACAGTGGACAGATTGTAGTTGAAAGAAACCAAGAATTTGTGCCAAACAAAGATTTGTTTGCTTCCTTTTCAATTGCAATATTAATTACGGCAAGGCCTTATCCACGGCCCACCCTTCGTTCAGGGCAGACAGCAGGGCCCCTCCTCCTCATTCAGACTTCCCAACCAACAATCCCCCCCCCCCCCACACACACACAGACACACAACCTCTGGGCAGGATCCAGCCTTGAGATGCTGCCCCCTGCTGCCTGGAGAGGATTGGTGCTGCGAGCCCTGTCGGGCAGCTTTCCTTTGGATGCAGAACAAAGACAGATCTCCTAGGAGCAGCCCATTTCTCTGCTGGAAGACCCACAGAGACTGACTGACTACACACCTGACTGACAGTGAGGATGCTAATCCTGGCCAGAGCTACCAGTGGCCTTGCCTTGGCTTCTTTAGCCAGGAAGCCTTGATGTCTTTCTAACCTTGGAAGTGGGGAGAAAGTTTTCTCAGCAGCCAGAGAAGATCCATCCAGTCTCTCTGTGGTTGATGAGAAAAAGTGACAGCAATATCCTTCCCTCTGCCTCTCTGCACCTCATGAGTCTTCCTTCCATCAGCCATTCACTCATTCACTGTCCATCCGTGGCATCTGCCATTTGATCCCCCCTCCTCCCCTCGGCCTGGGCCAGCCCCTCAACCCATTTCTTTCTCACTTTCACATTCAATCCACTGTTTTCCTGCCATTGTCCACTCTTCCTTAGCCCTTAGTCTTCTTCTGTTGTCCCTCAGCCTCCCAAGTACCACATTCAGCTGACCTTTTTAAAAATTATTTTATTCTCCTGGCATCAGCTCTGCTCTCATGTCAGGGAGTAGAAGAGCTTTTATACACTGGCGGTCCTTCCTCAACAGCCTCTAATTGTGATCCAAATGATCCAAGTGTGATGGGAGGCTCAGAACAAGTCCTGTAAGTTACAGCCCCTACCGTTCTCACAGTCATGCGATCACAGTTTGGGTGCTTGATAACTGTCTTACAAGTACACAATCATGGTGTTCTGCGACTACACCATCCCATTTTGCAACCTTCGCTTCAGACAACCAAAGTCAACGGGGAAGCTGCAGGAGGTCACAAATGGCAATTGGATGAATTTGGGACTGCGTAGGATTCACCTAACGATGGTAACTGGACTCCCACACACACAGACACTGGCACTGGAGTCAGGCTTAGCAGTGGACTTGCTGCTCCCAATTACCATTGTTAAGCAAGGATTATCTTTATAGCCATTTTTGCTTATTTTGACAAGTATTCATTGCTCACAATTGATTATATGTTCCTCCAGCATTTACATCTTAATATTTCTCCATTAAATGGTTGCGTAAGCATTTCACTGCATATTGTACCATGTATGAATGTGCATGTGACCAATAAAATTTGAATTTGAATTTGAAATTCTATCAACATTCACAAATGTATTGACTTTCTGTAGCTTTTTATATCTAATATGCCATTTATATCTACTATGTAGTTTTTTTGGTGTTTTTTTGGGGGGGGGGTCAAACACAGCTCTCTTGGTCTTTAACACTTCCACTGTGGGATCTACATTCAGCTTGAGTCCCTGGGATCCCCTGGGGGATCTTTGAGGATTCATGAGGAAAGAGCACTGGGGCAGAAGCCCGAGAGGGACTAGTGATGCTCCTGCCCTCAGAAAGCAGGAAGGCTCAGCTAAATGCAAACAGCTCATCTGGAGCTCAGTGCCAGGCTGAATGCTGGAGCCAGTCATGATGCAGTCAGTTGGAGAGCATTTGAAAAAGGAGGCCTTGTTTGGCCAGGAGCTGGCATAAAGAATGGGTTTAAATTACAAGAAAATGTATGGTGGCTACACATAAGGAACATGTTCCCAGTTATATAACAGTGGAAGGAAAAGCCCCAGAAGGCAGTGGAATCTTTTTCAGTGACAGTGTGGAGATGGGACAGCTGTCTGCAAGAATGCTGTACTAAGGGATTCCTGCAATAGGCTGAAGTTGGACTAGATGATCCCCAAGGTCAGTTCCAACGCTGACATTCAATGATTCTGCATCCCAACTAATATACCTGTAAGGTCACGCCAAGCATTCTTTGTACATTTGTCCATAAGTACCTGAAGCAGCCATCTGCATTTTCTCTACTCAGGGTAGAACTGTTGGCTAAGCCCTTTAGAGTTATTCTCTCAGAGGCTTCACTTGCATCATGGGTCACTCTAACGGTATTCCGCACGGTATAACCTTCCACTCCACGTCTATGAAAATCATTCCACAATTTCAGGCCTTTTTTGCTTTATTATACAACATATGTCTCTCTATGTGCAATGAGCTTTGTCACAGTCCTAAACTCCTGAATGACTGATAATCAAAAAACCTTTTGCATGCCCTCTGCCCCTATGAAGCTGACCTGCACTTTCCCGGTCTTAACCACCCCTCACTTCTTGTATCTTGTTAAGCATCTTCCCCGGAACAGTTAGCAAATGAGCATCCCTGTATTTTTACACTCACATGTCTACTTTTCCCTCTGCAAAGGAGAACAAAAATGGTATTCTTCCACCCTTTGAAATGGCATACCTTTTACACACCTATTAAGTAAGCAATATGGCCACTATCTGTGCAAATCACATCCAAGTTTTAACATTTCTCCATTACCTTATCTACTTTGGCAGCCCTAGTCAGTTTAGTCTTCATCTCAATTCCACTCTTTGACACACTATATCATTCTCAGCCCCATACAAATTGGGGAACTACATTCTTTCACTTTGACTTTACCCCCAAATTATTATCACTTTCATTTTAAAACAACTTTTGATTTCCATCGAAATTGTTCTCCATTTTCTCTACCTCTTGAAACCTTAACTCTTTGCAACTTTCTCTTTCTAAATGCATCATACAAATTACTTTCTCCTTTTCTCACTTTCTGCAGCATTCTTATGTGCACTTTCCTTTAACCCATTTTATTCTATTATTCCCTCAAATATCCCGTTTTACACCTTTCTTTAATGTAAGTCTACACACTTCTGTGGCTGCTCGGTTGTTATTTTCACTCTATTCAGGTAGCATCTTTTCTTGTGTTCATTCTTGAGAAAGATTAATACAGTGATTAATACAGTCTTGATCTTCTCTTCCTGCACATTCCACCTTCTTTTCCTCTTCTATGTCCATTTTTATGATCCCCTCGTGGCCTCACCAAGAAATGCTCAGAGAGAAGGAGGAGGTAGGTAGGTAGCTCTATTCTTCGGAGGGCTACCTACTGCTCACCAGCAAGGCCAGTGGCAAGGGGATAAGGCATAGTGGGCTCCTGCCCCTCTTTCCTCTGGGGTTCTGTAGAGCCTCTGGAGCCGAGCAACGGGGAGAAGGGGCCAGCAGAGGAACAGGGAAGGGGCAGAGGAGTTGAGGGGCCGCTCCTGTTGTCTGAAGCCCCGCCAGGAGAGCAGGCAGGAGGCGCTAGGGCCTGGCGAGCCTCGCCGCGGGGTGACTTCTATTGTTTCGCAGCCGCTCCGCTCAGCGCGGGGTAACTCGCCCGTTCGGAGCGGCGCTTGGTCCTCCTTTCTCAGCAGGGAGCGACCGTGGCCGAGCGGAGCGGGCTGTGACTCTTTGTCACCTGCCGGCTCTTTCCTCGGCCTTCGCGCCTTTCACTTGGCGGGATGGGGACGCTGCTACTGCTGCTGCTCCTCTTGGTTCTGAGCGCGCTTCTTTGTTCCGCCGCTGCCGGAGAAGCTCGCGGGGCGCGGAGCTGTGCGGAGACCCGGCAAGCGCTGGCGAGCCGCGGGTTCTCGCTCGCTTCGGTCCCGCCCACCCTTATTTCGGGTAAGGGCGTTCGGCCGGAGAGGTTGTGGGAAGTTTCCCGGGCGTCCCTGACCAATTTCCCGCAGGTGGGGGTGGGCGAGCGGCAGGAAAGGTGCTCTCTACGAGTCTTTGGCGCAGGGCAATCCTTTGGAACCCTGCCGTCCCCACGGCTCAGTTCGGACGGACTCTGGGCTGGGGGTGAAGAAACTCCTGCGAGGGGTGTCTCTGCCCTCTCTTGGGCCAGTTGCGCCCCCACCCCCATCATCCTTCCCCCACCCCCAACTGAAGGATCCCGGGAAGAGAAAGTGAATGGGCTCGCGCATTCCGCTGGTGGGGAAAACTTTTGCTTCCCAGCGTCGAGACCGAGGGAGGGCAAGGCGCTTCGGTTGCGCCAACCCTGGCTGGCTTCGTCCCAGAGGCTAAGCCACCTCCTAGGGGTAGCAGATCCGCACGGACCCTCCCCTTTAATTCCCGCAGGAGAACACCTTCGCATCTGCCCCCAGGACTACACCTGCTGCGCCAGCGAGACGGAGGAGCGGCTGAGCGAGCAAGGGCAGGCGGACCTCCGGGCGTTGTTGGGGGAGATGGGCGCCTTCTTGATCAGCACCCTGAACTCTCGCCAGCACCGCTTTCAGGGTGAGCGAGGGGAAGGACCCTGCCTCCGTCTGCTCCCTTTCCTTTTCCCTCTCCCTTCCTCACACCCAGTCCCCAAGAGAACGGTAGGGTTGGAAGGGACCCTATCCCATTCGGGACAAACGGCTGTCCAGTCTCTTCTAGAAAACCTCCTGTGATGGAGCAGCCAGAATTTCCCGAGGTAAGCCTTTCCACCGATCGGATGGTTCTCACTGTCAGGAAATTTCTCCTTACTTTTAGCTTGGGTCTCTCTTTCCACCCTTCACTTCTTGTCCTGCGTTCAGGTGCTTTGGAGACTAAGGCAACCTTTCTGCTCACATACAAACTGTGCTGCCACCTGGCATTGCTCCCCCACCCGACCCCACCCCAGAATTTCATTTCCTGTCTGGCAGCCTCTCCCGCCAATGGGAATGGGAAGTCAGCCACACTGGACGCTGCTTCTTTTATCACCGTTCAAGTTTCCTAGAGTTCCGCTTAATCTTGCTATCCTCGGTGTTTGTTCTCCCACTTCCAGACTTTTTGCAGGAGCTTCTTGCTGGAGCTGAGCGGTCCCTCCAGGCCATGTTTGCCGTTCCTATGGGCGCCTTTATGTGCAGCATGCCCGCCTCTTCCAGGGATTATTTGTGGAGTTGCAACATCACCTTAAGGGGTCTCGGCCCAGCCTAGATGAGGCCTTGAGTGACTTCTGGTCTCAGCTGTTGGAGCGATTGCTGCCTCTGCTTAACCCCCAGTATAGCTTCCCAGAAAGGTACCTGAAGTGTGTGGGGCGCCAGGTGGAAAGCCTCCATGCCTTTGGAGACAGCCCCCGCCAGCTCCGGGTGCAGGTGAGCCCTGCTCCTGCCAGAACAGCCCTTCGGGCCTCAGAAACTCCCTATCTGCTTTGGCTTGAAGCAGACCCATTGGCAGGGTGGGAAGGGGAGCAAGCACTGTCCCACTGTCCCATAGCGGCCCTCAGTCAGAAAGAGCCGAAAGGGGAAGGAGCTGGGGCACCCCTCTCCCTCTTTGCCCTGTTGCCCAGTCAGTCCTGTCTTTCACCTCGTCACATGATGTCCCAGTCCATAAACTAAGCTGTGTGAAACGTTTGACTTTCTGATATATTCCACAGGGTGCAGCTGCCTGCAGCGGTAGTTAAAAGTTGGTGGGCCCTTTTGAATTGTCAATATTTCTGCATAAATATGACCTAAAATTGTAGCGTATCACGCATGTGCACTTGTTACTCATGCTCCGGTCAGAGGGGCGATTCCCATTGGCTGACGCATCAGCCAATGGGAAGCCCCAAATCCTGAAGTCGCGGCAAATATAAAAAGCCGCAGCTCGCCGCTTTCTCTCTCTTGCACCTTCTATCTCAATCTGTTCCTGCAAATATTCCAGCGGCCGAGCTCGTGCCGGAAATAAAGGCAGGCAGACTTCACGTCTCAGCTTCGTTTTTGGGGTGGTCTGGGTCTGGATCGGGGTTATAACACTGGCGACGAAGGTGGGATCTTGAACAACCACGTCCGAGCCCCGATCATCTACAGAAATGTCTACCGCCACAGCCGCCACAGCACCCACAACGAGCCCAGCGACCACCCCGTTCCCTGGGGGAGAATTCAATCCGAAGAGAGAAACCTGGAATCTCTTCATGCAACGGTTCGAGTGCCACCTTGTCGGCACTCAACAAACCGGTATACCCAACATCCAGAAACAGGGTATTTTTCTGAGCATCTGCGGCATAGATGTACTACGGATGGCCAACGCAGTTGCCAACCCACAAACCGTGTGGGATCTGGACTGGTCAGAACTCAAGAGGCGGCTACAAGCCCACTATGCACCCAAGCCATCCTCACTGACCCAGCGGATCAACTTCCACAACAGAATCCAGAGGGAGGGGGAGTCGATTGCGGATTTCCTAGTGGCCCTCAGATGCCTGGCAACTGACTGCGAGTTCGAAACGCAGCTCGACTGGTTGATCAGGGACCGGCTCATCATAGGCATCCGCGATGAAAAAGTCAGGAGGAGACTGGCGACAAGAGTGACCCTCACGCTTGCCTCAGCAATCGAGGAGCTGCTAGCCGCGGAAGCTGCCCAGCCCCCGCCCAGAGGGAAAACCCAAGATGGCATCTTCCAAACGGACCTGGAGGAAGAGTTCGAGTACGACCACGAGGAGGACCAAGATGGCGACGTCCACCATGTGAGACCCACGAGGCAACCCAAGATGGCCACCAAGCCGCCTCAGGGCCAATGCGCGGGCTGCAAGGGCCACCACCCATGTGCGAGCTGCCCCTTCTTCCAGGCAATTTGCAACTACTGTGGAAGGAAGGGGCACATCCAGAGGGCATGCCGAGCCTTTCCCACCAACCGCTCGCCCATCAGAGCCAGTGCACGAGGCCCTAGGGGGGCAAACCACAGGAGGCCACCCACCCACAATGACCAAGGGGCGGCCGGAAACCCCCGAAAGTACTTTGAGGACTGCCACACCATATTCAACCAAGTCCAGCAAGCAGCATCCGGAAACAGAGATACCGGCATCTTCAGCACCAAGGTCAGCGTGAATGGAAGGGAATGCGAATTTCAAATCGACTCTGGTTCGCCGGTAACCATCCTATCGTGGCAAACAATTAAGGGACTATTGCCCCAAACCAAGGAATCAGACCTCGCCCCAGCTCAAACCAGCCTGCGTGACTGCCAAGGGAGGCCCATTCCCCTCCTGGGCCAACTAGACGTATGGGTGAGACACGGGGACATCTCGGAATACCTGCCACTCATCATTGCAGGCAGACCATTTCCCAGACTGCTGGGAAGGCACTGGTTTCGCGCACTGAAGATGGGCATCAGAGAAATTAAGCAGATCACCCCAGCCGCGACCCCAGCCGACGCCATCTTCAGCGAGTTTGGGGACGTCTTTAACGGTGAGCTGGGGCAATACAAGGGAACCCCCATATCCTTCAGTTTAGACCCAAGGGTCCCACCAATTAGACTAAAACCCCGCAGAGTCCCCCTAGCGCTCAAACCTAAGGTGGATGAGCAACTGGACAAACTAATAGCACAGGGCATCCTAATTCCGGTGGACTATGCCAAATGGGAGACCCCGATAGTGACCCCAATCAAGCCAGATGGGTCTTTGAGATTATGTGCTTATTCCGTAAATAAGGCACTTCAATGGAACGCATATCCGGTTCCGGTCATCCAGCACCTCCTACATTCCCTGGGGCAAGGAAAGATTTTCGCAAAACTAGACCTGGCCCAAGCCTACCAGCAACTGCCGGTAGACGAGGACACAGCCGAAGCCCAAACTATTGTCACGCATAGGGGGGCATTCAAATGCACACGCTTGCAATTTGGAATCAGCACAGCCCCGGGGATTTTTCAATCATTAATGGAGCGTCTCTTGCAGGGCATCCCTGGAGTCACCCTGTACTTTGATGACATCTTAATAGCAGCCGCGGACAGCCATGAACTCATTAACAAGATAAGAACAACCCTCCTGAGATTCAGAAGCGCAGGTCTCAAATTAAATAAAAAGAAATGTTTAATTGGCGTCCCGGCTGTCGAATTCTTGGGGTATAAAATAGACGCTTTGGGGATACACCCCACCGCCAGCAAAACGGCAGCCATCCAAAATGCCCCCCCACCAACCAACAAGACTGAATTGCAAGCCTTTTTGGGACTACTAAACTTTTACAGCATGTTCCTCAGGCACAAGGCCACCGTAGCCGAACCCCTCCATAAGCTACTAAACAAATCAACACCCTGGACTTGGGGGAACAGCGAACAATGGGCATTCCAGGCCATAAAAGCCCTAATTTCCGTGGACAGCTTGTTGGTCCAATACAGCGAGTCGACTCCAGTCCAATTAACATGCGATGCCTCCCCATACGGAGTGGGCGCAGTACTGAGCCACACATTCTCAAACGGCCGGACAGCACCCATCGCCTTCTACTCCCGAACCCTCTCAGCGGCCGAACGGAACTATAGCCAAATAGACAAGGAGGCCCTAGCAGCGGTTGCGGGGGTCAAACGTTTCCATGATTATTTATATGGACGCCAATTCACACTTGTGATGGACCACAAGCCCCTGCTGGGCATCATCGCAGGGAACAAACAAACCCCACAGGTGCTGTCCCCCCGCATGACCCGCTGGACTGAATTCCTGGCGGCTTATTCCTACAAGCTCGAATACCACCCAGGGACGCAAATCAGCCATGCAGACGCACTCAGCCACCTCCCAGCCCCGGCGTCCCCATCTGACCCTGCCCCAACGCTACCGCTCCTACTCCTGGAGCACATCCCCGAGATGCCCATAACAGCAGACGACATCGCACAAGCCACAACCAGGGACCCAAACCTCGCCACAGTCATGCAGTGGACACTAAATGGCTGGCCAACAATAAAAAGAGGAGAATCGTTTAAACCATTCGAGTGCAGACTGACAAGATGTCACACTGATCTCGAGGCTGCCGATTAGGGAGGTCCCAGCTGGACTGAAGGAGAAGCGTTTACGAG